>DF361513.1:20613-47996 GCA_000787875.1 Solanum virginianum | reverse complement strand
GATATACACCTTATGATCTGGTAAGTAAGTACTTTGATATTTTGGGTTTGCATTTAACCATTGTACTTTTGTTTTAAGGGTTGTCCAGATATATATATATATATATATATATATACTCTATACTTTCTGCTTTACATATTCGGTACGTATTTCGTACTGACTCCTCTTTGCTTCGGGGGTTGTGTTTCATGCCCGCAGGTACAAACGTACAGGTGAGAGACCCATCAGCTTAGGACCTCCATTTGCTGTTTGAAGTGCTCCTTTACTCCGTAGCCCATTCTAGTATATCTATGTACATTCTAGTCTGTTGCATTTTGTACGTCAGTTCTGGGCATGACGGGGCCCTATCCCGTCTTATGATTCCATTTGATTGGTTAGAGGTTTGTGGATGCCTCTGTGTGTATGGGCTATGACAGTTTGTATGGCTATATACGTATGTTATGTATGTTGGACAGTTTAACCGCAGCGGTGACCTTGTCGGCCTACTCGTATATATATATATATATATATATATGTTGTGTATGCTGAGATTTTCTGTAGGCAGGTTTTTGGGTTAGTCCGTAAAACAAAGGAAACTCTGCTGAAATTTCTGTAAAAATAATACATTGGTTATAATTTGGTTTGGTATTCGGATTCTGGTGCCCCAATCGGGCACTAGTCACGGCCCACGGGGTTGGGTCGTGACATATTTGGCATGTGTCTAGACTGTATAATAGACTCCTTGGCATAGATGCCAAAAAGATAAAATGCAATTAGAGTTGAAATATATGATTTTTAAACCATCAATCCCCACATTTTTGAATAGTTATAATATTCTACTTAAAGTATCATCAAATTTTATCAGAACCCACCATAAATAACCAAAGAAACTCCCTTATGTTGTCACTAACATGCTTCACTCTCACCCAAACAAACAACCCACATCGTCGTTGTCTCTATCCTCAACACACGTTTTTTCTATTTATATCGTCTCGTTTGTGTTATATGTTAAAATATGACAGAATAATGGTTTGATGAAGAAGAATCCAATTGTCTAGAGCATGAGTTGGACTAACAACTCATTAACCAGAAATCTTTCTGTAAAATTAGTTGAGATTTTTGGTGTTCTAATTCATATGGGTTATTCTCATGTATTATTGTTTAATTTTAATAAAATAAATTTCCAATTTGAACTAATATTGCCTTTCTATATTTTTTGGTTTTTGAGTAAAGTGTATCCTCGTTTAGATTTCTTTGTAATCCCAACTTCAATCTATTTATCACCTTATTGCTCTATTTAATCATATAACACTAAATCTTTTTGTTGCTGATTTGAAAATGATTGGGTTATATCATCAATCCTTTTTTCACAAATGTTGTTGTTGATATATCATTTAGCCACATCAGGATACTAAAAGTAGTTCAGTTTTGCATGTCCAATATCACACTTGTCCATGAGATGAACTTGATCAAGATTGGTATTTTCTATGGTTTTGAAGCAACCAGACCAATTTTAGAGCTCTTAACATACTTTTCTAGTAGAAAGTCTTCTTCAAAAGAAGCATCTTTCTGAGTAACATAGTTTGACACCATTACTCATAGTTTCTGAATGTTCAACAGAATCATCAGGAGAAACCATTGAAAAGGCTCCTTGAAAGTTTTGCACAACCTACAGATTTGCCTATTGTAGAACCAAGTTCTCAAACTTGTTTCAGAGAAGTAAAGCAAATCAAGATATAGTATTTATCATGGAAAACACCCTGCTCACAAAGGTGAAAAAATCATGACTTGTACTGTTGGTTTTTTTAAAAGGAGAATGGGGAAGCAAAAAAAGGTTGAAAAAAGTCTCTCTTTGGATTGAAATGACTTCAATAGTTTTCAATGATTTTATTAATCATTGAGTGGCTTTAAATAACTCACATAAAATAAAAATTTGCATAATTTAAAATTTAAAATAACCTAAAATATCTCAACAACTTAACTAAAAATTCAAAATTCAAATATATCTTAAACTAAATAATTTATTTTGCTAAAAACTATTGCGGTAACTAAAAGTAAATTTCAACACTTCTTCTTTGCTTTAGTTACTGCAATTTAAAAATGGCTTCTCCTCAATTTTTGCTTCTGGTGGTTATTGCTTGAATTATTTTAGTTATTTTTGAACTTGCACAATTTCTTCTTCTTTCTTTTTCTTCTTTTGATTTTGTGCTTAAAACCCCATCAATGGTCTTCTCTGGTTTGAAAGTGCTTTCATTTGGAAATTGATAGGATTTGCAGAAAATTATTGTGATAATTTTTCTTCCATCGCAATATCACATAAATCATAGGTTTCAAGATATAATTTCATTTTTACTAACCAAATCTAATATTTTTTGCCAAAAACAATTTTTGGGGTATTCAAGAAGAGACTGCTGCTTGCCATTCTTTGGTTCACAAAAGTTTGTGCGTTAAAAAAAGCACAAGTTGAAATTAGCCCTGACGAGTTAAAAAGGGTTAAAAAGTAGCCCTCGAGGGTTAGAAAGGTAGCCCTTGCGGGTTGAAAAGATAGTCCTTACGGGTTAAAAAGGTAACTTTTGTGGGTTAAAAAGGTATGGTAGTTCTTTGGAAGAACTCACAGATCCCTTAAGACCAATGAGCCTCTTGATACCACTGTTGTTTTTTTTAAAAGGAGAATGGGGCAGCAAAAAAAAGGTTGAAAAAAGCCTCTCTTTGGATGGAAATGACTTCAATAGTTTTCAATGATTTTATTAACCATTGAGTGGCTTTAAATAACCCACATAAAATAAAAATCTGCATAATTTAAAATTTAAAATAACCTAAAATATCTTAACAACTTAACTGAAATTCAAAATTCAAATTTATATTAAACTAAATAATTTATTTTCCTAAAAACTATTGCGATAACTAAAATCAATTTTCAACACGTACCACTACAGGATTTAGCCCCAACTTCATTAAATCAAATGAGCCTCAACAAAAGACTACAAGCCTTAGTAATCTAAGAAAGAACAAGCTTCCTAAACTAATGACTTCACACAAACCTCTCAAGGTTTATGTTCCAAGTCTTCGAGTTGCCCTCAACTTGAAGACTACACCTTATTTGAGTTTATAGATCATTGAACTAAATAGTACATTATGACTCAACAAAAGGAAAAATTTCCTAAGCTAAGTATTGGATAATTAGTGTAATTAATTAGTTGATTATGCAGTTAGTTAATTTCCAATTAATAGTCAGTTAGTTAGTTATTAGGTTGGGATATTATGTGGTATGGTTCACGGTAGTTAATGTGTAGGTTAGCACAAATATAAAAGGCATTGTACAGTACAGTTGTTTTCTTCTTCATTCTATTCAATTTGGGAATAAAGTAGATCCTCATTGCCTCATATTTCCTTCTTCTTCTTCAAGCATGTAGAGTTTCAATATGGTATCAGAGCAGGTCTGAATTTAATTGCTCGATTATCTAGTTCAGAGAGCTCGTATCGATGACTACCATGGCTGACTCTGCAACTGCGACTGATGTTGGCACCAACACCGAGAATCATGAGAATCGTGTTGAGACGATTGAACAAGTTGAGAGGCAAAGGAACCATCCACTTTACCTCCATAATTTTGACACTCCTGGGAGCATCCTCACTGCCGTTCAGTTCACAGGGACGGAAAATTATGCGCTATGGAGTAGATCGATGTTAATCAATCTCTGGGCTAAAAATAAATTAGGGTTTGTGCTCGAAAATTGCAAACGAAGTGATTATATAGAAGAACTCGAGAAGCAGTGGGAGAAGTGTAACACATTCATATTAGCATGGAAGTGTAATACATTCATATTAGAATTGGGATCAAGCTTGTGATTATTGTAAGCTCTAGGGCCATATGAAGGATGAATGTTCTAGACTAAAAGGATATCCACCTGACTGGAAATTTAAGAAGAAGACAGGGCCACCATCAACAAAGTATGAGGGTGTAGTGAATCTTGTTGATGCAACCAGTGAAATGGGATTGGGAGATAGCTTTGCTCCTGCTGGTATTGATGCTGGTTCTGGTATTGCTGCTGGTTCTATGATGAGGAGAAACAACCCTGAAACTGCCTCAACTTTTCCAACACAACCAACTTTCACCCCAAGTCAGTACAGCAGAATATTACATATGCTTGAAAGAGATGAGGCAGGGGCAAGCTCAAGTAAGTCATCAGATATCTTGGCTAGCATGGCAGGTATGATTACCATTCTAAATGTTTTATCTGTGCATAATGAAGGAATTTAAGTCAGTGTTATAAAAGGAGAAGAGAATTGGATAGTAGATTCAGGTGCTACATGTCATATGATATCCAAAGTGGATAGGCTAAATCATGCATCTAGCTGTGTGAATAAATTGGTATATTTACCAAATGGTGAGGGTGCACAAGTGTCTCATATTGGATGTTGTAGTATAGGAAATGGGAGAATGCTGGATAATGTCTTGGTGGTGCCTATATTCAAGCACAACTTGTTATCAGTATCTAAGTTGACTAGGTAGTTGAATTGCTCAGTTAACTTCTTTCCTGAGTTTTTTGTACTTCAGGACCTCTTCAATGGAAAGGTGAAGGGGATTGGTAAAGAGGTTGATGGTTTGTATTACCTTCCAGCTGGATTACAATGTGGAGAGACCAATAAGAACCAAACTGTGTTGATGACAAAGAGTGACAGTGACCAGATTCTATGGCACAACAGGTTAGGGCATCCATCTGTGAAAGTCTTGCAGCATATGTTCATAGATAAGCACTTTAGTGATGATGGTGAATGTACTAAGTGTTCAGTTTGTCCTTTAGCCAAGCAAACTAGAATGTCTTTTCCTTTAAGCATATCTAGAGCACAAGTTGTTTTTGATTTGATTCACTTGGAAGTATGGGGACCTTACAAAGTTCCCGCTCACAATGGTTATAGATTTTTTCTGACAGTAGTTGATGACTGTTCAAGAATGTGTTGGCTATTTTTGTTGAAATTGAAAAGTGATGTGTTCTCTGTGTTAAAATCTTTTCTGACTTTGGTGCACACTCAGTTTGATAGAAATGTTAGGAGAGTCAGGACTGATAATGGAACTGAGTTTTTCAATACTGAATGTGATAACTTACTGAAATCCCTTGGTATTATCCATGAGAGTAGCTGCCCTTATACTCCACAGCAAAATGGAGTAGTTGAGAGAAAGGACAGGCACATTCTTGAGGTGGCAAGGGCAATTAGATTTTAGGGCAACATTCTTATCAGGTTTTGTGGTGAGTGTATATTGGTTGCTTTCTATTTGATTAATATATTGCCCACTTCAGTGCTGACATTCCACAGCCACATGAGAAGGATAGAGATCTTACAATGCCTATTTCCACAGAGGCAGCACACTTAGACAATGATCCCATGATCTTGAATAATGCTGAGCTAGTACCAGAAGATATGTCTGATGATTTTACTGCAACTGAAATGGTATTTGTGAGGGATGAGGAAGTTCCAGTTAGGAAATCTACTAGAACTCCTCATCCTCCTATTTGGATGAAGGATTATGTGACTCAACTATCCAAAACTTAATGTTATTCTCAGAGTAATTATGTGTCCTATGACAATGTGTCCCCCAGGTATCAGGCCTACTTGTCTG
Organism: Solanum virginianum; assembly: GCA_000787875.1. Lineage (NCBI taxonomy): Eukaryota > Viridiplantae > Streptophyta > Magnoliopsida > Solanales > Solanaceae > Solanum > Solanum virginianum. Next base: position 42,397 of record DF361513.1, on the reverse strand, counting down.
CATTTTCTACAGAGGTTGAACCCAACATATTTGAAGAAGCAGTGAAGGACAAAAGGTGGATTCATGCTATGCAACAAGAGGTACAAGCACTAGAAGACAATGGGACCTGGAAGATAGTTGAACTACCTAAGGGAAAGAACATTGTTGGCTACAAATGGGTCTTCAAGATCAAATACATAGCTGATGGGAAAACAGATAGATTCAAAGCCAGACTGGTAGCCAAGGGCTATAGTCAGACTGAAGGAATTGATTACCAAGAGACCTTCTCTCCAGTTGTCAAAATAACCACAGTTAGGTCTATTGTGGCACTAGCTGCTACTCAGAATTGGAATATATATCAGATGGATGTCTTCAATGCATTTCTACAGGGTGATCTGCTTGAGAAAGTATACATGGAACTACCTAAGGGCTTCTACAATGCTGAAAAGGGTCAGCATCTTGTGTGCAAGCTGGTAAAGTCCTTGTATGGACTTTAACAGGCTTTTAGGCAATGGAATGCAAAACTCACGGAGGCACTCTTAAGTTTAGGTTATTCACAAAGTCACCTATATTACTCCTTACTCACCAAAAAAAAGGGTGATAAAATGGTGATAGTGTTAGTGTATGTTGATGATTTGTTACTCACTAGAAATAATACAGGGCTCATATAAGAGACTAGGCATACTTTTCACAGCCATTTTAAGATCAAAGACTTGGGTGAGCTAAAATATTTCTTGGGCATTGAATTCCTAAGGTCCACTGAAGGCATTGTCATGAACCAAAGGAAATATTCCCTTGAGCTAGTAGCTGAAGCAGGTCTAGGAAATGCCAACCCACAACTAACACCACTAGACTGCAATCAAAAACTCACCGGTGCAGAGTTTGCTCCAGATACTCCATTTAAGGATACTTCAAGATATCAGAGACTTGTTGGTAAATTGCTCTACTTAACTATCACAAGACCAGATATATCCTTTGCTATTTAGCTATTGAGTCAATTCATGCAGCAATCCAAGAGGTCACACTGGAATGCAGTCTTGAGGGTTGTCAAATACATCAAGCTGGAACCTGGGAAGGGGATACTCATGAGTGCCAATCAAAAACCTCAGTTGAGTAGGTATTGTGATGCAAATTGGGTTGCCTGTCCAGCCACAAGAAGATCCATCACTGGTTTTATTTTGAAGTTTGGTGACTCTCATATATCTTGGAAGTCCAAGAAGCAACCTATAGTTTCCAGAAGCTCCACTGAGCCAGAGTACAGGAGCCTAGCTGCGTTGACAGCTGAGATTGTTTGGGTTACAAACCTATAGAAGGAGTTGGGAGTAACATTGATAGAACCATCACTTATCCATTGCGATAACAAGTTATAGTAGTTAATGTATAGGTTAGCATAAATATAAAAGGCATTGTACAGTATAGTTGTCTTCTTCTTCATTTTTTTCAATTTGGGAATAAAGCAGATCCTCATTCCCTCATATTTCCTTCTTCTTCTTCAAGCATGTAGAGTTTCAATACCAATATTCAATAAGGAATAGCTCACTCGGGTGTTTCTTCACTTCACAACACTCAAATCAGTCACACTGTTTTTTGCACTCTATTTCTTTGTACCCACTTTCTTGATCTCCACTGGTATTTATTCAAACTCCTTAGGAGTTCTCTGTAGGTCAAACTCCTCATGTACTGCCAACTCTTCCTGCAATAAAGTTCTTCATCAAGTAGAATTCCTTCTTGACACCAACATTTTCCTTTACGTATGATTTTTGAACTGTCTTCCTACATTTGTATTGCGAACTTATCTCTAAGAACATTATTCATTCCGCAACTTCTTCTATCTTGTTTTAACCTTTTTTAGAAGTGCAATTAAAAACCTAACTGATCAACATGTTTCATAGTTCTTTGTCCATCATAAAAAATGAATTGAACTCAATATATTCCCCCTTTTTGATGATGAGAAACCTCCTGAATTTATGCATCTGGGCATCTTTACCCCCAGCTACTAAGAAAAGAATTGTAGAATAAAATAGGTTAAATAAGGGTTATAAACATTGCGCAACCCAGAGAAAACTTTCCCCTTTTGGCATCATTAAAAAGAGGTTCCCATGATAGACATATCAGAAGATAATAACATAATTCAAGGTCGCAAGGGCTATCACCAAGAAAACAGAGTAAGACTAAGCTAAACATTAACATATATTAAGGATACCAGATAAATATTAAGTTTAGCATGCCAGACCAACCCAAAATGTTAAAAAACCAGAGAATAATAGTAAAGTGTCTAAAGCACTGGCAAAAAAAAATAGGAATCCACAAAAGATTGTCCAAAGAACATGCTAGGGAGAAGGAATAATAGAGAGAATCAGAAGAGAGAGCTTGTTCACACTTTCAGCATGGGCAACACTTTCCTTGTTCAAAATATCCTCTAGCTCAGAGATCCTAGAAAGCAAGCCACCACATTCTTGCACAAACACCTGATGAGCAGAGGTCAACTCAATAGTCTTGGAATCCAGGGCAATTCGAAGTCTATAAAGAGATGTACCAGTACATTGCATTGAACTAGTTAAGGCAACATGGTTCACTTGTCCCAAAACATCCTTTGTACTCTTCATGGTCCAAACTTGAATTGAAATAGAGTAAGCCTTGAAAATCTGAGAAAGCCAAAAGCCATCATGCCCATTCTTATCCTGGGTAACAACATATTGCATCTGTTTTAGTATCAAGCTTGGAAGGTTGATAGGAACATCGGAGTCTAATAGTTCCACTAGTATCAAATCAAAAAAGGTAGACTCAGACCAACGTTCCTTCCATATGATGAGAATCTTATGCACCATATAAAAATAGAGTTTGTGAAGTAAGGACATCTCTTGTCGAAGAAATCTTTTATGTTGAGACAAAGTAGGACGACTCGAAAACTTCCTTGAAATCTCAAGAGCTGAGGCTAAATTATCCAGAAGTGGCCACTCATGGCTGACATAATGATCCCAACTAACGTTAGGAATGCCTAAAATGCGTGAATATTCGCAGCTTCAAGGTGAATAGTTTGTCCTCAAATAGTAGTAGCAAACACAGAATAACAAACCAAGCCTCGACCAAAAAACTCATACATCTCTATTTTGGCAAACTCTTGTTGAATATTCCCTTGTAAGAATAACTAAGTCCAACCTATTCCAGTTTTGATAAGAGAGTTTCTATGCCATAGGTATTAATATTAGTTTGATCAGATTCACTTTCAGTTCATATTCATCTGAAGGACTAGGTGGAGGAACCTATTTCTTTCTTCTAGATGAAGCCCTAGTATTGGGAGATGACTTGGAGATAGAAAAGGATAAGGGTTTCTTGGGTGGAGCAACAAGTATATGAGGAGGCTTGGGAATGATGTTCTTATGCACTACATCCTTGTGTACCCTTCTTAACAAAAGATCTCCTTGGGATGATTTTGGATCAAGAGAAGAACCAAAAGTACCTTTGTGTTTCTTGCTCTATTGGAGGGCCTCTTGTAGAGCAAAACCTTCTTGCCTTTTGTGATTTCTAGTTTAAGGCATCCTTGAAGGACCAGATGTTAGAGCTCGTTTAGGATAATGGAGGTCATCAGGAACTTCAATAGGTTCACCAGTGGCTTTTCTCGATCAATGCCTCACCCATTTAGGGATTAGAGAATCATGACCAAGGTCACCTATAGGAATGGAATAAATAGGAATAATATCTAATACCTCAGAAGAAGGAACCCATGAAGGTGATGGGATAGCAGAGAATTGAGAGAAATAATTTTAGAACGATCCCCAAGTAGCAAAATTGGAAAGATGAATGGGCAAAGGGTTTTGCAGGTTTGTAGTTGCATGGACCATTAATGCTTGAGAATCAAATTGATCTGATTCATGCAAACTTTGGGTGAGGGGTTTGAGGAGACACCATATTTGAGAAAGATTGGTTTAGGTAGTGGTAGTGGAAGAGGCAGAAGATGAATAGTGTGTACTAGTAGTGGTAGGGGATGAATTTGAGTGAGAAAACACTTGGACAACCAATTGGACTGCTGCAGCCTTTTGCAGTGTGAAAGGACTCTTCCAATTTTGGTGGTAAACAAATAGGCTCAAGAAAAAATGAGAGGAACAGGCTCTAGTACCTGATGCATGAACTGGTGACTAAAAAAGACACAAAATAATTATTATCTGATTATTTTATTTGTTAATCAGTCTTTACACCTAAATTTGTAGCCTGCACATATTAATACACATTAGTGTGAGAGTTGTCATTTTTTTGAATTTTGGGATACAGATTTTTATGTGATAAATTGGATTCAGAAACACTTCAATTTGTCAGTATGAAGAACAAATTTTCTATCTAATCATTGTAGGGAGTTTATGCAATCTTAATCATCCCCAAGTATAATCTAATTTTTTTAAAGTGTTCTCTATTTAGTGCTTCAGTAAATATGTCACCAATTTGATTTTCAGTAGGACAAACATTATTGAAATGAGACCTTTTCCCACATTGTCACAAAGAAAATAGTATCTAATATAAATATGTTTGGTTCTATTGTGCTACATGGGATTTTTAGCAATATTAATAGCACTAGTGTTATAAAAATGGGAACACATCTTACACTCATATCAAAATCCATCAATTATTGCTTAATGCAAAGCAATTGAGCACAACATGATCCAGCCACTACATATTTAGCTTCAGCAGTTAACAAGTCAACTGAATGTTGTTCTTAGTAGACTAGTAAATCAAACATGTTCTAATGAAATAATCTATACTTGTAGTACTCATTTTATCCACTAAGTTACTAGCATAGTCAGCATCAGCATACCCTACAAGATTAAATTGCTACCTTTCGAGTACCAAAGTCCTAATTCTGAGGTCCCCTTGAGATACCTGAAGATCCTTTTAACAACTTTAAGGTGTGACTCCTTAGGATTTGCTTTAAACTGGGGCAGAGTCCCATGCTAAAAACGATGCTAGGTCTACCGGTAGTTAGATATAAGAGAGAGCCAATCATTCTTCTATACAAGTTTGGGTTTACTGATGAACCTTTCTCATCCAAATCTGGCTTGGTGGTGGTAGCGAAAGGAGTATCAATTTTCTTAGCATCCTCTATGTTGAACCTCTTGAGAAACTTTTTCACATACTTTTGTTGATGAATTAGAGTTCAAGAAGAGGTTTGCTTAAGTAGTAGCCCTAAGAATAAGTTTAGTTCTCCCGTCATGCTCATTTCAAATTCTCCATTCATTATCTTGGGAAACTCTTAATTCATGAGTGTATTTGTTGATCCAAAGACAATATCATCTACATACACCTACACAATCAACAAGTCATTCCCTTTTATTTTTAAGAACAGAGTATTGTCAATCTTACCTCTTGTGTGTCAATGATCTAATAGGAACTTTGACAATCTTACATACCATGCTCAAGGAGCTTGTTTCAATCCATACAAGGCTTTGTCTAGCTTGTAGATATGATCAGGAAACTCAAAATTCTCAAACCTAGGTGGCTGTTTTATATATACTTTCTCCTTTGAGCAGCCATTAAGAAAGATACTCTTAATATCTATTTGATATAAAATGAATTACTTATAGGCTACAAATGCTATGAGTAATCTAATAGCTTCAAGCCTAGCCATCAAAGCAAAGGTCTCATCATAGTCTATTCCTTCTTCCTGATTGTACCCTTGAACTACCAGTCTGGCCTTATTCCTTGAAACTATTCCATGCTTATCAAGCTTGTTTGTGAATACCCATTTTGAGCCAATGACAGTTCTCCCTTCTGGTTTGGGCATAAGATGCCACACTTTGCATCATTCAAATTGATTTAGTTCTTTCTACATAGCAAGTATCCAATCTTCATCTTGTAGTAATTCTCCTACCTTTTTTGGTCCTACCATTGATAAAAAGGACTTGAATCCATAAAAGTTCTTCATTCCTGATCTGGTAGTGATTCCAGAGGTCAAATCTATGAGAATATTTTCAACCGGATGTTAATCTTGATATTTGTAGCTTTTCATTCTAAGTCCTTGAGTTGGTCCATCAGATGTAGATTCTGAGTGAATTGGGACTGTATTAGTACTTGATTCATAATTCCCCCTCTTCTCCCTGACTGTGCGAATCCCAATTCTCTAGTAGATGAACTAGGTTGTGCTTCTTGTTCCTCAATACGATGCTCTAGCGCACTGTCATCCTGTATAGTAGTCTCAAACACAGTACTATTTTCATCAAAGACAACATGAATGCTTTCTTCAACACAGTTTGTTGTTTTGTTCAACATTCTATAGGCTTTGTTATGTGAAGAATAACCTAAGAAAATTCCCTCATCCCTCCTAGCATCAATTTTTTTCCAAATTATCATTCCTATTATTTTGAACAAAGTATTTGCATCCAAAAGTCCTAGGACATATTTGGTTTTTGTTCCTTTGAGTAATTCATAGGGAGTTTTATTTAATAGGTCTTAACATGCATCTGTTCAAAATATAAGCACCAATATTTATAACTTCAGCCCATAGATCCTTAGCAAGACTATTTACAATCATCATTGTTCTAGCCATATCTTCTATAGTCTTATTTTTCGTTTCACTACTCCATTTTGTTGAGGGATTGGAATTTTGTATTTTCAAATTCAGTTCCAAGATCAGATCTTATGGAAATCAAGGAATTCTCTAATTTCCTTTCTATTTTCTTGATGAAAATAGAGAAGACATCAAAAGACCGTTCTTTCGAAGCCAAAAAGAGTGTCCAGGTAAATCTTGAGTAATCATCAACAATAACAAAGGTATCCTTTTACCTCCTCTATTTCTTACCCTCATAGGTCCACATAGGTTGATGTGAACCAATTCCAAACACTTGGTATTATTTATCAGGTTCTTTGACTTGAAAGATGATTTTACTTGCTTCCCCCTTACACATGCACCACAAACTTTGTCATCTTTGAAATTAGTTTTAGGCAACCCTATAACCATGTCCTTTGATTTTAGTGTATTCAATTGCTTTAGACATGCATGTACAAGTCATTTGTGCCATAATAAAGGATCATTAGCAATAACACTCAAGCATTTCAAATGTGTACCCGACATCCCATGATATCAATTTTGTACACATTTTTATGCCTCTTGGCAATTAGAACTATCTCTTTTGTGTCCAGCTTTTTGACCTGTAACCTGCAGAAATGAATGTTACTTTATTACCTTTATCACAAAATTGAGATATACTCAAAAAATAGTGTTTCAATCTATCCATATGATAAACTTCTTCCAAGGTCCTTAATTCATTTCTTCTAATCTTTCCAACTCCAACAACAATACCCTTTTTTTCTATCTCCGAAGGAGACATTTCCTCCTTTGAAAGGTGTAAATGAAAGGAATTTATGTGTATCTCCAGTCATATGCCTTGAGCAAGCACTATCCATGTACCGATGCTTGCTTTCTTTCACCAATATCTGCACAATAATTCAAGGGTTAGTTTTAGAAAGCCAAACTAGCTTGAGTCCTTTCTTATTGTAAAAATGATGAATTAGATCTCTTTTAGCCTAGCTTGGCAACATATTCCTTGACCTATTTCTCTTGTCATTTTTAGGCCACTTTTTATGCACAAAATTAGTGTTCCTATTTCTGACTCCATTTGCAATTGGATACACAGTAATTAGATGTCTAATCTTGTACTTTTCAAACTATTTTCACAATATTGAAAATCGATTTGAATTATCAATTTTTAGACCCTTATTTCATTAATTCATTGATTGATGACCCCTTTGGAATATTCCTGTACATAACTAAGTCTTCCACTATTGATGAATGAGTGATTGAGCCAACTGATTTGCTTGGGGACTACCAATGGTTTTTGAGTGTCGGCCATGCCGGGTACCCTTCTGGAGCATAACAATACATGATAGCTCAACTCAATAACTACATAGCCAGCATAGGAGAAGATTCAACTATAAGATTGAATGTTTCCCTATTTTCACCAAAAGAGGAATTAATGTTATTGATTTTGGATCCACTGATAGGATGTCCTTTATCCTGGCAGGGTATTGGATAGATGTGGCAACAACATTGCTTTCTTGTATCATCACTGGCTTATAGGTGATGGTTGTCGATTAGAGAAACTCCCATATAGATCTTAATAGTACTCCAAGTGATTGGATGAAATAGTATAGGATTGGTCATTGTATAAATTTTATTCTTACCTTAAACTTATGACACTTTAGTGAGTTCTTGCCTTTATGATTAACAATGTCTGAGTTGATATTGTTCTTCCTTGATGCATGTTTCATTCTACCATATTACATACTCGTACATTTCACATACTTATGCTAATTTAGGCTTGCATCATTTAATGATGCAGAGATAGGTACTAGAAATTATCAATAGGAATATTGTTAAGGATCGATTCATGTTCAACTGATTGGTGAGACCTCCTTGCTTTTAGAGGTTTTTCGTATTATTATCATCTAACTATTAAAGGTTAGACTTATTTTATTCTATTTTGAGGTTTCCATGGGTCAGTTATTGGAAAAACGTTGTCACATGGATAGAGGCTTCATAGACTAGATTGATGAGTTATGATTGGATATTATTTTTAACTAGTTTCTTTCATACAAGTCTTACTCAGTTGATTGATGGATTGTGGGGCCTTTAGCCTTTGATTATCAATTTTTTATTACTTTCCATTAAATATTATTGATCGTTGATGTCTTCCGAATAAAATATGAAAGAGTAAAATCAATTTATTTTAAAGTCATTCAGATCAACCCACCGGCATTGTAGTAAAGCTCTCATTTTGGTGATCGTTGATGTCTTCCGTTATGAGGTTGTGATTGAATGAATGTGATAAGGCCAAGTGGTTCACTTGGGAGGGGAGGGGGCCTAGCAATAGTCTTTGGGTGTCGACCATACCAAGGGTACCTTTCCGGAGCATGACATAATTGAAAATTAGAACCTTATCTTTGAGAGTTGATATAACAACGCAACTCGCTAGTGATATTGTCCATTTTGGACCTAGGTCGAGGCCCTCACGGCCTTAAAATACATTACTAGTAGGTAAGATGTATTTACTTATATACTTGGATCGCACTTGTGTTTTGTCGATATGGGACTTTTATCTAAAGATAGATTGTTGCAGCTGATGAGAGAGGATACACACTAGGTTGATGAAGGAAGTTTATGATCCAGAAATGAAAGAGGAGGAAGCTCATTATTGGTGCTCACAGGAACATTATAAACAACGAACAAAAATGAAGAATGAAGAAGTCTCCACAAGTCATCAGATTAGGAAATTCTTAATCTCAAGGTCTCTATTTATTCACCAAAAATTGATCATGTTTTGGAACGGACTTTAGGCCTTTGTATGTTTTCATTGGACTTGTATGTTTTGGGCTCTCTTCATGTCATGACCCAAGCCTAGATCCTAGATGTGACACTGCGAATGGGGAACCCAAAGGGACCCCAAACAAGCCTTTTAACATATCATTCAAACATCCTTGGTTGCAGAAGCATAATAAGACAATAAGCAGGTAACTATAAAGCCTAAGGGAAATGGGACTTGGGACTTCCATATCATCATCAACACACATCATCACATAGAAAGGAATAGGTACTAAGGGAAGTCTTTCATAATAACATCGACATAATAGGAGTCAAGTTCGATACAAATTATCATATCCAACAACCTCTATTACTAATGGAGCGGGGGTCACAACATCTCCAAGGTTCACCCTCAAAGATAAGTATCCAAAAATTAGATAAGTCCTAGCAAAAGCATGAAAGTAAGATAGATATTATCCACAGAGTTAAGGACTCACCCAAAGTTATGTTCAAACAATTCGGCTAGCCACATGGAGAGGGAGGATGAATAGGAGCTCCAGTTCCTACATGGTGATATCATGTAGGTAAAAAGTATGCATTAGTACTTGGAATGTACTAAGTATGCGGGATGCAATGTAACAAAGACATAATCCATAATATTCGAGATGCATAATCATAATCAATAGACATAAGCTCAATATGACATGTATAATCAATGCTTAAGTTAAAACATTCATAAAGATAGTTAAGCTTACATAACATAACATACAATACATATGTGGAAGGAGACCCTAACCGACATATAAGACCAAGCGAGTTACTACTTGGAATCCTGATGTTCACTCCACATCGAATAAAGGAGTGGTCTACTTGCCAAGGTAAACCAAACTTGACCTCACATAGTGGGTAACTTGTCCTAGTTAGATCCACTAGTAAATCGCATTTAGGAAAATAATATAATCATATGGTGGAACATAGTTAAGACACCAAGACTTTATATAACGACCCCTTGGATCGATCCCCCACCTTAAGCCTCATTTGGTGCTAAGTCATATCTCATGGAATCTTGAAATAATCATAAATTTAATCATAACATGAATGACTTGTAAAAATATGATAACCGGGTATGAGTAGCTCATTCACATACTTGACCCCTACACATGGGATATACCTTGTACTAGAGGGTAAAAATAATTATAGACTTGACCCCTTCTAGTAGGCATCGCATTTCACATTAGGGTAGAGATTATAACATGCTTGTCCCCTACTAGTGAGCTTTAGTTTATATATGAGGGTAAAATAGTTGTCATTCTTTCCCCTTTTATGTAGGCATTATTCACTCACAAGAGGGTAGAATATAGTAAAAGGGCTCAACATCTTGCTTACAAATAATAGGAACTTTTCATGAGTTCAATACATGCTTAGGAGCCCATAATTTGCCATAAAAATACTTGTCTTGCAAAACATGCAATAGCCTCTCATGAACATAAGAATCCTTGTCATGTAAATTTAGTCAAACATGGTGGGTACATGTACATATGCTTAAAATAGTATAATTCAAGGGAATAAAATATGAAAGAGTAAAATCAATTTATTTTAAAGTCATTCAGATCAACCCACCGGCATTGTAGTAAAGCTCTTATTTTGGGTGTCATGAAAACCATTCAAAAATCCATAATCTTTCTAAGTCTTTCAAGATGTCATGGTATACAAAGTTTTAGCATTATAGACATATTATAATCTTATTTCTTGATAGAAGCTCAGGCATCAATAGTCCAATATTTAACAAATTTCCAATATATCTCATGCATATGAGTAGTAATTGAATATACCCATAAGAAATCTAACCTTGAAATCATGAAATTTCATAAAAGAGAGAGTTGGGCTCCATGGGTGAAAGGACTCATGGATAAAGACCCACATACCTAAATCTTGGAGTTCTTGAAGAAAGATTTGAGGAAGACTTGAGGCTTGAATTGGGTTCATGAAATTCCAAGCAAGTCCTTGAGATTCTTGAATTTTTTAATGGGATAGTTGATGATGTTTTGAAGAGAATCTTAGAGATTCTAGAGAGATTTAGGATTGAAAATGGCTAAAGAATGAGGGTTTCCCGTCTATTTAGGCATTGGCTTATTACCCAAATGCTCTTAAGCAAAAATTGGAAAATGAAGGAACCTGAAGAATAGGTCCACTCCAGTCCACAACACGGACCTGTGGCGAAGCAACATTTTCACTGGTCAGAATCTAGTCCATGGTACGGACTAGTCGCGTACTCGTACCATTTCAGCTCCCATAGCAAATAATTATTTTTCGCTACCGGTAATCTAAATATCGAAGGCCACCCATTTCTTAAATAATTTTTCCCCTGAAAAAGAATATGAATTTAGATTTGCAAAATCATACATGGATTTTGAGATATCCAAGAAATACACTCTAGGGCATTTTCGATGCTAGTAAGAGATGTTACAATATCTCCCCCTTGGGAACATTCATACCTGAATGTAAAGGAAACATACGTAGGAGGAGTAGTTAGGAAACTTTCAGCCCGACATGAATGCAATAAATGCACTTAAGTATCATTCTAAAAAAGTTCCAAACATATGCATCAAAAATCACCAAAACTTGTTACCATGAACATGTTTGCATGCAAAGATGACATGAGGACTGAAACTTAAGAATTGAAATTATAGATAGGACTTGATTTGTTACCTTTGGCTTAAATAGAGTGGAAAAAGTATGGATATCATTTTTTCATGTCTGCCTCGGCTTTCCAAGTGGCATTTTCAACTTGTTGATTCCTCCAAAGGACTTGACGGATGCCACATCTTTGTTGCGTAACCTTTTTATTTTCCTATCTAATATTTCCACTAGGACCTCCTCATAGATCAAGTTATCCTCCATAACACCCACAACTTATAAGGGTACAGTAGTACTTGGGTCACCAACACACTTTCTCAACATAGGCACGTGGAAGACCGGATGAACCATACTCATATCCGTAGGCAATTCAAATTCATAGGCAACCCTAGTAATTCTCCTAAAAAATCTATAGGGTCCCACAAATGTTGGCCTCAATTTCCCTTTCTTGCTAAATCGGACCATACCTTTCATAGATGAGACCTTCAAATACACCCAATCATCAACATTAAACTCAAGGTCTCTCCTTCTCACATTAGAGTAGGGCTTTTGCCTACTTTGAGCTGTCTTAAATCTCTCCTTATCAACGTCAGCTTCTCCAAAGTTTTCACAACCAAATTTGGGCCCAACAATGCCATTTCACCCATATCAAACCACCCAATCGGGGATCTACAACACCTACCATGTAAAGTCTTAAAGGGAGCCGTGCCAATACTAGAGTGATATCTATTGTTGTAAGAAAACTCAATGAGCAAAAGATGTTCATCCCAACTACCTTTGAACTCCAAAACATAAGTGCTAAGCATATCCTCAAGAGTTTGGATTGTCCTTTTGGCTTGACCATTCATTTGAAGATGAAAAGTCGTACTAAGTTTGCCTTTGGTAGCAAGACCCTTTTGGAAGGATCTCCAAAAGTGAGAAGTGAATTGAGCACCATGATCCAAAATAATAGATAATGGTACTCCATGGAACTTAACCAACTCATGAATATATAGCTTGGCATAATCCTCAGCACCATAAGTTATTTTAACTGATAGAAAGTGAGCCGACTTTATCATCTCATCAATGATAACTCAAATAGAATCAAAGTGTTTTCTATTCCTTGACAAACCAATCACAAAATCCATGTTGATCACTTCTCACTTCCAAGTAGGAATTTCTATGTCTTAGGCTAGGCCACCCGGCCTTTGGTGTTTGACTTTGACTTGTTGACAATTATGGCAACCAGCTACAAACTTGGCAATATCTCTTTTCATACCACCCCGCTAATCTATACATTTTTGTGGAATGGGGGTGAATAGAGTAGGACGAATTATGTGCCTCTTTCAAAATCAATTCCCTTAATCCATCACCATTAGGCATGCATAACCTACCTTGGTGTCTAAATACCCCATCTCCCTCTTGGGAGAACACCTCTACTTTACCATCATCCACTGAAGCTTTCAATTCTATCAAGGTGGGGTCAAGGTCTCCTTTAGACTTTACCTCTTCAATCAAAGATCATTTGGAGCCATTAAATACCACCACACACTCATTTTCAACTTCATTCAACCTAACTCCCAACCTAGCGAACTGATGAACTTCTCTAGCCACCTCCTTATTGACATCATCAATATGAGCTACACTTTCCATGGACACTCTACTTACATTAGCTTTGTCGGGATGATAGTGCACACTCATGTCATAATCCTTAAGGAGTTCTAACTAACTTCTTTATCTCAAATTAATATCCCTTTATGTAAACATATATTGGAGACTCTTGTGGTCGGTAAATACATCCACATGAATCTCATACAAATAATGATGTCATATCTTCAAAGCAAAAACAGCATCCGCTAATTCAAGATCATGGGTAGGATAATTACATTTATGTACATTTAGTTTCTAGGAAGCATATGCTATAACCTTGCCATTTTTCATTGTAACGACCCAAGCCTAGGGCCTAGATGTGACACAGCGAATGGGGAACCCAAAGGAAACCCAAACAAGCCTCTTAGCATATCATACACACATCCTTGGTTGTGAAAGAAAAATATCAACAAAATAGATATATAAATAAGGGGATTTGGGACTAAGGAAAAGAGTTTAATACTTATGTAACATAGAAAAGTCAAAGTTCAAAACATAATTACATCACTTGTCCAGTAACACCTCTAAACATGGAATTGAGCAGGGGCCATGATACTTTTCGAGCTCACCCTCATAGTCATAAGCATCCAACAAAAGAAAAGAGTCTTTACATAGCATGAAATCAATAGATATTATCCTCGGAGTTGAGGACTCACCAAAGTTTACTTCAAGAGATAGTACTAGCCATGTGGAGGACTAGGATGATCAAACGGAGCTCTGGTTTCTACATGGTAATATCATGTAGGCATAGAGTATACATTAGTATGTTTGAATGTACTAAGTATGCGAGATACAATTTAATAAAGATAGAAGCCAATATAATCAAAATGCATAATCATAATCAATTAACATAAGCTCAATATGCCTTGTGTAATCAATGTATAGGATGGAACATACTTGAAAATAATCATACTTGCATAACTTGTTTAACACAATAAGGTGACATGATTAGATCATTCAAATACCTTGTACTAGAGAGTAAGAAATATAGCATAGGTCATAACCCCTTCTAGTAAATAATAGATAGTACATACGGGTAAAGAGATAGCATAGGTCACAACCCCTACATGTAAGCATGAGATAATGAATAGCACATGAGGGTAGAAAGGTAGCATAGGTCATAACCCCTACATGTGAACATAAGATAATAAATAGCATATGAGGGTGAGGCATACCACATAGTTGATAACCCCTTCATATGAGTATGAGATATTGCATAACATCAAATTATACATGAGGGTAAGGTGTAAAACATAGTTCATAACATCTTCATGTAAATATAAGATAGTAAGTAGTATTGATTCATACATAAGGGTAAGGTATACAACATAGTTCATAACCCCTTCATGTAGAAATTAGCCTTGTACTAGAGGGTAAGGCATATAACATAGTTCATAACCCCTTCTAGTAGGCTTCACAATTCACAAGAGCATAAACCTTAGCATAATATCTCAATAACTCATCAACAACCGAGACCTATAAAAATATCATGCAATAGATCATAGGAAAACCTGAGAATTCTTGTCAAGACATTTTATCAAACACATGGTGGGCATATATGGACACATGTTCAAATCATGCAAAATGCAAGAGTATGGATCATGAAATAGTGAAATAAAATGCATCTTAAAGTCATGTAAATCATCCCACAAATATCATGGTAAAACCCCATCATGGGTAACATGAAAATCATATCAAAACTTCACAATAACTCATATATTTCACAGCTTGAATCATGTATAGTCTCAATAGACAAATATCACTTCATAGTATAAGCTCAAAATAGATATTTATGCATAATTAACAATATTTAACAAAACCCTAATATATTTCATGCTCATATTTCATAATAATAAATACATATAAGAAATACAACTTGAAATCATGCAATTTTTATAAAAGGAAGATTGGGCTTCATGGGCGAAAGGAACCCATGAATGAAACCCACATACCTTAGACCTTGAATTTCTTGAAATTGAGTTGAGAAAGACTTGAATCTTGGAATGGGGTCTTGAAATCTACCACTTGTTCTTGAGTTTCCTTGAATTCTTATTGGGGTTTGGTAGAGGCTCTTGGGAGAATTTGAGAGTGTATTCCAATTGGGAGGAGTGAATTTGATCTTTTGTAATAGGATTTAGGTCTTTAGGAAATGTTAAGATAGAATAGGAATCCCCAAAAAGAATCAATAGAAATAACCAAATCTACGAAGTGCCATTAATGAAATGGAATTTGACAAAAACCCGTATATATCCCTCCACAGACGAGTTCTATGTAAACGGGCATAACTGCTTCATCTGAACTCTAAATAAGGTGAAACTATGTGCATTGGAAAGCTATTTCAAAGTGATTTAATTTGGTAGGTCATGGGCCACCCAGTTCTTTGTGTGATAAGTGATATGTTCCTTTAAAGTTGACCCTCCTATCGATACACGTGCAAAACTTAGCCGACGAAAATTCCTTTAACTTAGCTTGATGTAGGGGACACACGATGGTTTAAATGACATGAATAAGCTTGAATTAGATTTGAATGAGAGTTTGAAACTTGAATGAAGTTCTTGAGATTCGGAATGAATTTGGGACACTTGAATTTGAATGATATATTTGGCTAAGTGTTACAGAGGGTTTTGGGGAATGTCTTGAATGATATGGGGTTGAAAAATGACTAAGTATAGGTGTTTTTATGTATAGGGAAGTTTAGCCCCAAGACCCAAAGGCGTTGGACCAAAACTAGAAAATTGGCCAAAAAAATACCTCTCTACGCCCCTGGCACGTCGTGCCTTGAGCGTGGTTCTTCACTGAAAATTATCAACTTTGGAATTTCGAATTTTGATACGGTTGCTCCAAAATTTGGATTATACTCATTTCCCACTCAATTTTTCCCTCTGAACAAGAATATAAAGTTGGATTTTTGATATCACATATGAATTTTGAGATATATGGAAATTACAAATTTGGGCACTTCTAAGGCACATTTTCAGGCACTTATTGGGGTTATTTCATGCACCAATACACACCCCAAACCAATCCTTGAGGAATCAAAATAAACCAGAAACCCTTCTAGACTTTTTGGTAAAGCCAAAATAGGAGTGGAGATAAGCTTGTCTTTCAAAGTTTGAAAACTTCATTCACATTCATCGGTCCAAACAAATTTTGCCTTCTTTTGTGTCAATTTTGTCAAATGGGAAGCAATTGAAGAGAAACCATGTACAAACCTCTAGTTGTACCCTGCCAAGCCCAAGAAACTTATAATATTTGTTAGAGTCAAGGGCCTAGCCAATTTTTTCTCACTTTCATCTTCTTAGGGTCCATTTTAATTCCATCACCTGATACCACATGTCCTAGGATTGCAACCTCTTTCAACCAAAATTCACATTTACCAAATTTTAGTAAACAACCTCTCATCCTTCAAAGTTTGCAACACCACCATCAAATGATTCACATACTCTTCTTCATTTCAAAAATAAATCAATATGTCATCTATGAAGACTACCACAATCATATCAAGGTAGGGTTTAAAAATCCTATTCGTGAGATCCATAAATACCGCCGGTGCATTAGTTAAACTGAATGACATCATAACAAATTCAAAATGCCCATACCTAGTCCGAAAAGTCATCTTAGGAACATCACACTCCCTCACCCTGACTTAGTGGTATCTAGACTAAAGATCAATCTTAGAAAAATGAGTAGCCCCTTGTAGTTGGTCAAATAGGTCATCTATCCTTAGTAGAGGATACTTGTTCTTTATAGTGACCTTATTGAGTTGTCAGTAGTCGATGCACATTCTAAGTGAGCCATCTTTCTTTTTTACAAATAACACCGGTGCACCCCAACGTGACTTGCTAGGCCTTATGAAACCCTTCTCCAATAAATCCCTTAATTGGTCATTTAACTTCGCCAGTACCATACGATAAGGGGGAATGGAAATGGGTTAGGTATCAGAGAGGAGGTCTATACCAAAGTCTATTTCCCTTTCGGGAGGAACATCGGGAAGCTCATCGGGAAAGACATCAAAAACCTCATTGACCATCGAAACCAACTTGATAGGATAGACTTTAGACTCGACATCCCTAACCCTTACAAGATGGTAAATGCAATCCTTAGAAATCAATTTCTAGGCCTTAAGACAAGAAATGAACCTAACCTTAATCACCAAATTAGGATTTTCCCACTTAAAGACGGGCTCATTAGGAAATTGGAACCTAACCTTGCGAGTTCTACAATTAATGGAAGTATGATATGCATGTAAGCAATCCATGCCAAAAATAATGTCAAAATCTACCATGTCAAGTTCAACAAAATCATAAGGCAAAACTTTATGCAATAGGATAACCACTATAGACTCTTCTAGCAATAATGGATTCACCAACGGGGGTAGACACTTCAAAGGGTGCACACAACAATTTGGGACACACATGAAACTTATTGGCAACAAAAGGAGTAATGAAAGAAAGAGTGGTACTCGGATCTAATAAAGCATACATATCATAATCAAAAATCTTTAACATACCGATAATAACATTGGGCACCTCATCCACTCCTTGTCTTCCTTGGAGAGAATAAAACCAATTTTATTGTGGAGCACCCCCTTGTTGGCCTTCATTTGCCTTTTGACCCACATGAGCACCTTGGCCTTGAGGACGACCATCCTTATCCTTGTTTTGAGTATAGGGGCAATTAACAACCTTGTGGCCTACTTTTCCACACCCATAGCAAGCATTTGAATCCCTCAAGCATAAGCCACCATCATTTCTTCCACACTTTTGGCATCCTGGGAGAGTTATCGAACCATTGCCACCTTGAAACTTTGGGTTAGGCACTTCATCATTAGCAAACCTTTTGTTTGGAGCCTTAGAGGACCTTTGACCTTGGAATTTGTGATCTCGTTCAAAATGGCTACCCTTAGCACCTTGAAAGCCACCATCATATCGAGCCCTCTTGGACTCCCCACTCCTCCTCTTCCTAAGCTTTGTCCCTTCAAGTTGCTCGGCATAAGTCAAGAGCTGAGACAAGTCAATATCACTCACAAGCATAGCAGTGCGGCATTCGTCATTCACCAAGTCGAACACCCCTGACATAAACTTGTTCATTCTAGCCCTAGTACAAACAACCAAGTAAGTAGAATATTGTGAGAGCTTATTGAACTTAAGGAAATACTCTCTCAGGCTCATGAATCCTTGTTTAAGATTCCTGAACTCCATCATCTTTGCCTCTCTCAATTCAATAGGGAAGAATCAATTGAGGAAGGCAAGCCAAAATAGGAGTGGAGATAAGCTTGTCTTTCAAAGTTTGAAAACTTCTTTAACATTCATCTGTCCAAACAGATTTTGCCTTCTTTTGGGTCAACTTTGTCATAGGAGAAGCAATAAAGAGAAACCATTCACAAACCTCGGATAATAACCATCAAACCCAAACAAACTTGAGTTATTAGGCTGCAAGTTCCGCCTTATCCTCCAAACTCAACCCTATAATAGCAAGCACCTTATATACCTTATTAATGAACTCTTGGGGATCCTATTCCGTTTTGGTATATGAAACTCGAATGGGTTCATCCTTGTAAAGTACCTCACTCTTGAGGACGGAGTAGGAGCATGACGAGCTTGAGCTTCTTGGTTCAATTGGTTAGTCACGGCATATGTCAACATGGTAATGGCGTTTCGATACTCGGCATGTCTAACCCCTCCTTCTTGGAGAGCTTGAGGAGTCGATTGAGCCGGTAACTCCTAGGGTGTGAGAGCTCCCTGTGGCCTTCCTCTTGGTTATGGCATGATCTAAAAGAGCAAAAGTGTGCCCATTAGGGAAGGAAACTGTATAGTTAACCTAAAGCATAACATAGATCATGAAGAAGTGAACAATTTTCTAAAATGCTTCGTAGCCTCCTATTCATAGTTGTGGCACGCTTCACAACCATGACCAAGATTCTACTTGACGCAGTGTCTTGGATTTTTGAGGACCATTAATAATCTAGTGCTTTGATACCAAGATTGTCAAGACCCAAGCCTAGGGCATAGATGTGACATGGCGAATGGAGAACCCAAAGGGACCCAAACAAACCTCTTAATATATCATTCATACATCCTTGGTTGTGGAAGCAGAATAAGTTAATAAGTAGGTAACAATAAAGGCTAAGGGAAAGGGACTTACGACTACCATCTCATCATCAACACACATCATAACATAAAAGGGAATAGGGACTAAGGGAAGTCTTTTATAATATCATAGACATAATATGATTTCAAGCTCAATACGTATTATCCATATCCAACAATACCTCTAATATGAATGAAGTGGGGGCCAAGACATCTCCCGGGCTCACCCTCAAAGATAATTATCCAAAAATTAGACAAGTCTTAGCAAAAAGCATGAAATTAAGATAGATATTGTCCCCGGAGTTGAGGACTCACCCAAAGTTGTCTTCAAATGATTCGGCTAGCCATGTGGAGAAGGGGGGATGAATAGGAGCTTTGGTCCCTACATGGTGAGATCATTTAGGCAAAAAGTATGCGTTAGTACTTGGAATTTACTAAGTATGCTGGGTGCAATACAACAAAGACATAAGCCATAATATTTAAGATGCATAATCATAATCAGTAGATGTAAGCTCAATATGACATGTATAAATTAATGCTTAAGTTAAAACATGCATATAGATAGTCAAGCTTACATAACATAATATACAATACATATGTGGGAGGAGACCCTAATGGACATATAAGACCAAGCGAGCTACTACTTGGAATCCCGATGTTCACTCCACACCAAATAAAGGAGTGGTCTACTTGCCAAGGTAAACCAAACTTGACCCAACAAAGTAGGTAACTTGTCCTATTTGGATTTACTAGTAAAGATCATTTAGGGAAATAATATAATCATATGGTGGGATATAGTTAAGAGACTAAGACTTCATATAAGGACCCCTTGGATCAAGCCCTCACCTTAAGCCTCATTTGGTTCTAAGTCTAGTCACACGGAATACTTGAAATAATCGTAAATTTAATCATAACATGAATGACTTGTAAAAACATGATAACTTAGAATGAGTAGCTCATTCACATACTTGACCCCTACACATGGCGTATACCTTATACTAGAGAGTAAAAACAATGCATAGACTTGACCCCTTTCTAGTAGGCATCACATTTCATATGAGGGTAGAAATTGTAACATTCGTGTCCCCTACTAGTGAGCTTTGGTTTGTACATGAGGGTAAAATAGTTGTCATGCTTTCCCCCTTCATGTAGACATTATTCACCCACAAGAGGGTAGAATATAGTATAAGGGCTAAATATCTTGCTTGCAAATAATAAGAACTTTTCATGAGTTTAATATATGCTTAGAAGCCCATAATTTACCATAAGAATACTTGTCTTGCAAAACATATAATAGCCTCTCATCAACATAAGAATACTTGTCATGTAAATTTATTCAAACATGGCGGGTACATGTATACATACTTAAAATAATGCAATTCAAGAGTATAAAACATGAAAGAGTAAAATCAATTCATTTTAAAGTCATTCAAATCAATCCACCGGCATTGTAGTAAAATCCTCATTTTGGGTATCATGAAAACCATTCAAAAAATCCAGAATTTTTCCATAACTTTCAAGATATCATAGTATACAATGCTTTAGCATCATAAACATAATATAATCTCATTTCTTGATAGAAGCTCATGCATCAATAGTCCAATACTTAACAAATTTCCAACATATCTCATGCATAAGAGTAATAATAGAAAATACCCATAAGAAATCTAACCTTGAAATTATGAAATTTCATAAAAGAGAGAGTTGGGCTCCATGGGTAAAAGTACCTATGGGTGAAGACCCACATACCTAAATCGTGGAGTTCTTGAAGAAAGATTTGAGGAAGACTTGAGGCTTGAATTGAGTTCTTGAAATTCCAAGCAAGTTCTTGAGATTCTTCAATTTTTTAATGGGATAGTTGATGATATTTTGGACAGAATTTGAGATATTCTAGAGAGCTTTAGGATTGAAAAATGGCTAAAGCATGAGGGTTTCCTATATATAGGTATTGGGTTATTACATAAATGTCCTTGAGCGAAAACTGAAAAATGAAGGAACCTGGAGAACTGGTCCGCGTCAAGTCCACGACGCGGACTGGTCGCGTACCCACACTGTTTCGGCTCCAATAGCGAAAAATTATTTTTCGTTACGGGTCATCTAAAAATCGAAGGCCACCCATTTCCTACACAATTTTGCCCCTTGAAAAAGAATATGAAATCGGATT
>DF361513.1:0-20546 GCA_000787875.1 Solanum virginianum | reverse complement strand
GCGAAATCATGCACGAAATTTTGAGATATCCAAGAAATACACTATAGGCATTTTTTATGCCCATGAGAGTTGTTACACTTCGAGACCACCTTTTTTACTTAATTATCAATAAAATCGGACCAAGAGTCCAAGTTTAATTAACTTTTTTTCTTGCCTTAACTAATTGACATATATTTTTTTTTCTTTCTATTTTTTGCCATCCCTCAATATGCTCACGGTATCATTCAAAATTCGAAAAATGGGAAGCAAACTCCAACAAATGATGACAAAAATTTAAAGAAATCATCAAAATAATTTTTTTTCAAATAAATTAAAAAGTGTCCCTTGATATATCTTAAATTCTGAGATAAGTGTCAAAAATACACTTGTACTATCCTCTTTTTTTGAATTTCATACTAAAACTATTGAAAGCGTGAGTTTCATACCTAAATTTTCACTTATTGGTTTGAAAAACACACATCTATATTTTATTTCACTCTCACCATAGTATGCGTACTACACTCTCTTTTATTTTTAAACCATGTCACATCACACTCTACAACAAAATATTTCACCTTTGACAAAAAATAAATAAATTATAATATTAGTTAAAATTAAATATTAAAGTATTAGTGTTTCAAAAAGTTATTATAAAATAAAATATAAAATATTTTTCTTGTCTCATCCCACCACTTCCTCTTATTGTATCCCCTTGAACCAATCAATATTTTTTAAAAAAAAAAATTGTAAAAGTTTTTAAAAGAATTCTTATTTCATGTCCCTTCCTCGCTCCCTCCCTCTCCCTCTTAAACTAATAATCTGGATATTATTTCAATTTTTTAGAAAAATAATTCTATGCTACCCATCTAATCCTCCGCTTTTATTTTTTTAATTTTTAAAAAATTATTTTTTATTTGTTATCAGATATTTTTAAAAAAAATTTATTCCTGTTATATTCGATACACAAGTAAAAAAATATTTTTCTAAAAATATGTGTACATATCTATAAAAAAAATTAAAAAGATTAGAAAACATTAAAATAAATTAAGAGGGGAGGGTTAGATGAACGTGGGATAGCATTTTATGTATTTAAAAATATCAATTTTTTTAGATAGGAACGGAGTAGGGGCTGAAATTTGAATTTTTTAAAAATATTTTATAAAAGAGATTCAAAAAAATAAAAGGGGTGGGGATTGTTGGGGAGTGGGTGGGAGGTGGAGTACGCGGGGGCTTACCATGAGAAAAATATTTTAAATCAATAATTATTTTTTGGAAGAATATTTATAGTTTAATTTTTTACTTTTTACTAATATTAATAATTTATTTAATTTTTATCAATGTGGTATGCGATGTGGCAATGTTTTTTTCAATAAAAAAGAGAATGTATTACACACACCACTCATGTGTATTTCTCAAACTAATAAGCAATAGTTTAGGTATAAAACTCATACTCCCAATAATTTAGGTATGAAACTTAAAAAAAAAATTTAGATATATTTTTTATACTTATTTCTTAAATTTTAGAAGGAAAATAAATTTAAGCATTCCAACTTCAAATTTTCCATCACTCCCTCAAAGGTGAATCTGTTATCATATGGGCATTAACTCTTTTGAATACTCAAATAAATAAATAAAACTTTTAACATGTACGATATAAATAGTAAAAATTTGCTCCTGGCGAAAAAGAAATTCATTTAATATATTTAGAAAAGATATAATATAAATCCAGAATTATGGGATAGTAAAAATATTTTAGGAGTAAATATATATTATTCTATTTTTATTTTTATTTTTTGGAGAGTATTAGCATATTTGGGGGAAGAGATAATGCTCCAGTCAAACTGCTTGATGCCATTAGAGTATATATATACTCTGATGGTATCAAAGAGGAACAAATTGTTTGATACCATTAGAATATATAGATACCACCAAAGTTTAGGGTTCAATAAATAAGACTGTGACTTTAATAAATAAGATTATGACTTTAATAATTTTTTGTTAATTATTTCTTATTTATTTCTTAAAACAAGAGTCAAATCTTATATAATTCTTATAGGATATTAATATACTAACGAAGTATCACAAAGAATTTAGACTAATCCTATATCACACTACTATAATATCATATACTGACAGAATATCATAGAATAGTGATGTTGATGTCATATACGATTTAAAGAAGAAAAGGTGAGATAAACGGATAAATAAGTTGTATTGAATCCATTTTTTAAAAATAATTGCACAATTAAATTCATTTTGTATAGTCTCTCTATTATTTATTATCAATGCAAAAAATGCCACGAAACGTCCTCTTTTATCAGCTAGACAACTTCATCAATGTGGAAGTACACGTCTGGCCCAAACAAGGACACTTGCTAAAGCTGTAGAGAAGACTTGTTGACTTAATAATATTCCTCTCCGTTGCTTTTTATTTGTCATAATTTTTTAAAAATTTAAATGATATAAATTTTGATTAATATTTTAAAATATATTATTTTATTAAATTGATATGAAAAAATTACAATTTATAGTATTTTTTAATAGTTTTTTAATATCTAATTTTTATTTTAAAATATCAAATTAATGTAAGTTAATTTAATTTTAAAAAATTAATCAAATTGACTCTCAAAAACACAAAATGACAACTAAGAAGGAATGGAGAGGATATTAAGCATTGATCTTCAATTTTTTGCTTTTTGTTATTAGTTTTTTTTTCCTTTTTTTTCATATCTAGTTTATTCTGCTTATGAGTTTTTGAGACAAGGGTTCTCAAGAAACAACCTCTCTACTTCAATCAGATAATGGTAAGGTCTACATACATTTTACCTTCTTCAAACTCCACTTGTGAAATTCCACTTGGTGTATTGTTGTTGTCGTTGATCTTCAATTATTTAGAGTTGTTAATAGCTATAAATACATATTTCTTGGCCTATCGAAAAAAAGCTTTTTAAGATCAACAAGTCTTCGGGTCAAACAACCAATGAAGAGTTCAAACAAGTTGATGTTAGAATTGTTCAAATATTAATAAAATTAGCTAGCCTTTATTCATGAAAGAGGCAGGATATATATAAAAGTGTAAAGAATTTTTTTTTTTAACTTTTTATGAGACGTGTAAAAAAAATATGAGTCCAAGAAATTATTTATTATCAATGTAGAACTAACAAAAGTCCTCTTGTATCAGCAAGACAACTTGAGCAACATGTGAGTAGGATGTACATGCCTGGCCCAAACAATAAAGTTGTATAGAAGACTTGTTGACTTGTACTTCCCAACTTTTTTTTAGTTGTTGAAAGTGATACGATATAAATTTTGATTATATTTTAAGATATATTCTTTTATTATATTGATATGAAAAAGTTGCAACTTATAATATTTTTCATATGATTTTTTAATATCAAATTAATTTAACCTAATTTATTTTGAAAATTAGTCAAAATTTTTTAAAAACACAATATGATAATTAAAAAAGAACAGAGAAAGGTATTAAGAATTGATCTTCAATTATTATAGGGTTGTTAATAGCTATGTATACATGCATTGGCTTATCGAAAAAATATAAGCAAACAGCTATTTCACACACATACTTTTCACTTCTTTAGTCTAACACATTGCACACCATGAAAGTAGTGTTAGCAATAACACTATGGTTTCTCTTGTTTTTTTATTTTGAAAGATATCAAGTTTGTTGTTTGTGTTGGGATTTGTAGAGAAAGTGAGCAACGAGTGTTGGAGACCTTGAAGAAAGAAGTATATGATCGCTCGGATCTTCTCTGTTCTTGGGTTGTCGGAAAAGATTGTTGTGAATGGGATGGGGTTGTGTGCGACAATCTCACACGTCATGTGATTGAGCTAAGCATATTGAGTGATTGGGGATATGTAAGGATCAATCGCCTTGAGTGGCTGCCAAGTCTTTTGAGTCTTGTGAACCTGGAAATGGAAAGTGTGGATCTTAGCAAAGCTAATGAATGGCTACAGGTTATTAACATGCTTCCTTCTCTTGTTGATCTTCGTTTATTCGATTGCAGTCTTCATCATATGACACCTCTACTTGATTATCACAATTTTTCTTCACTCAAATCTCTTGATCTTTCTGGGAATTACGGGTTTAGTTCTTCTCTTCCAAAGTGGATTTTCAACCTCCCGAATCTCGTTTCTCTTGACCTGAGCTAGTTGTTTTTTTGTTGTCCCGTTTCCTGATGTTCCAGTTAGCTTGACTTCTCTCACAACCTTCAAGGCTTCTGGAAACTTTTTGAATTGTCGTTTTCCGAAATGGTTGTTTGATTTGAATAATCTTGAACATCTTGACCTCAGTTATAGTGGCATTGAAGGTGCAGTACAGAGTAAGAGCGGAAACATAACAACACTTAAATATCTGGACCTTTCTTGGAATAACCTCAACTGCACTATACCAAATTGGCTCTATTGATGTGAATATCTAGAATCGCTTCTCCTTAGGGGAAATCGTCTGGAGGGAGATGTTTCAGGTCTGATTTCAAATTTGAGCTCAATAACTAATATTTACCTTTCTGATAATATGCTTTCCGGAAAGTTACCAAATGTAATTGGAAAGTTGGGGAAATTAGAACGACTTGATCTCTTGGCAAATCTATTTGAGGGAGATGTATCTGAATTATTCAATGTTAGGAGTAATGGTTCTTCTTTGATTTATTTGAGACTAGGCTTTAATAACCTCACCGGAACTCTTCCAGAAAGTGTTGGCCAACTTTCAATGCTAGAATACTTTTTCATCTCTAACAATAGGTTGGAAGGTGTTGTTACAGAATGTCATTTCTCTAAATTGACACACTTGCAGTCCTTCTATGCATCTAGAAATTATAATCTGACTTTAAAAGTGAGTCAGAGTTGGACTCCACCCTTTCAAGTCACAGCATTTGGCATAGGCGGCTGGAATATAGGCCCTTTGTTTCCCATGTGGCTTCGAACTCAGATGCAGATAATATATGTTGTCATCTCGGATGGTGGAATATAGGGTGAGGTTCCAACTTGGTTTTGGAACTTGTCTTCTCAAATTTGATCTTCTCAATCTTTCTCATAATCATTTTGTTGGTGAGGTTCCAATCATCTCGAGCTCTTCATGGATAGATGAGTTGGAAGGTTCTTGTTTAATGTACTTGGGTTCCAACAATTTTAGTGGACCACTTCCCTTGATTTCAACCATTGTAACTGAGTTAGATCTCTCAAACAATTTTTTTTTCCAAAGGTTTATCTAATTTTTTGTGTCATGAACCAAAGATTGGATCTTACAAATTGGGGATCTTAAATCTCGGGGGAAATAATTTATTAGAAGAAATTCCTGATTGTTGGGTGAATTGGCCAGAGTTGACAGTTTTAGTTTTGAGGGAGAATAATTTGATTGGAGGCCTACCAATATCCATGGAGGTTTTGAGTAATTTGCGATCCTTGGACTTGCGAAGAAATAGACTTAATGGTGTGTTTCCTTCATCCTTGAAGAATTGCACAAAACTGCATAAAATAGATTTAGCTGAGAATGAGTTTGTTGGGAAATTACCATCTTGGTTGGGAATGAAGTTTCCAACCTTGATAGTACTTATCCTTCGGTCCAATAAATTCGATGGTGAATTGCCTCAAGAACTTTGTCACCTCAAAGATCTTCAGATTTTAGATCTTGCAAACAATTCATTTGTTGGAATCATACCTAGGTGTATTGGTAATTTCAGTGCAATGGTCGAGGGAAAAAAGGAAGTGGGTGATGATGTCGATTTAAATTATTCTTATTATATTGGAATTGTGATAGAGAGTGCAAAGGTGACGACTAAAGGCTACATGTACCAATATGACACCATTTTGGCGTTGTTTACAAGTATGGATATGTCTAGTAATAATCTTTCTGGAGATATTCCTATAAGTCGAACACGTCTTACAGGATTAAGATCAATTAATTTGTCCAAAAATAACCTAGCTGGCATGATTCCAAATGACATTGGTAACATAAAGGTACTGGAATCTGTTGATTTTTCAGGAAATCAACTTTATGGTCAAATCCCACAAAGTTTATCAGCTTTGTCCACTTTGAACTACTTGAATATATCAGATAACAACTTATCAGGTATGATACCATTGAACACTCAACTTCAAAGCTTTGATCCCTCGAGTTTTCAAGGAAACAAACTCTGCGGGCTTCCACTCTTGGTGAACTGCAATGCGGATGATAATATTCCAAATCACATGTCTGAAGATGACGAGAGTGACAAAGATGAAGTGGATTGGTTTTACATTGCAATGGCAATAGGATTTGCACTAAGCTTTTGGGGTGTATGTGGTTCATTGTTGTCCAAGAGATCATGGAGACATGCTTATTTTCGGTTTCTAGATCGTAGCTGGGAAATGTTTCTTGCAAAGTTGCCTATATGTTGAGAGATTGCTATCATCGAAAGTTAGCTTGTGTGCTTACATTTCTCATGTTGTTTCATTTTGTGTTCAAAGATGTAGACATTTATGTCTCAGATAAATGTTTCTTAATATAAGGCATTCTAAAATATTATTTCTTTCATTTTCATTCACTTCAAACTAGAATAGGAATACTTAAATACTCTTAAAATTAAAATGTTAAAAGTAAGTTTGGTTTTCAAGTTTGAGAATGATTTTATGTATTTTCTATTTAAAAAAATAATATTAATAGTTCTACAATAATTTTCTGTACCGAAAGAAGCTTTTCAAAATTAAAATTGAGAAAATCTTATGTAAGTAAGATCCACATGTCTCAAGAGAGATTCTACCAACTAGGTATATTGCCAATTGAAAAAAGAATTTATAGAAGCAATTAATAATAAAAAATAATCATTAATTTGTAGATAAAGATAGAAGCAGTGCAGATCATGTTTTCATATGCTAACTTTGACCACATTGTTCACAGGCATGTGCGGAACTTTTGACAGTATTATTACAAACTTCAAAGATACCATAGCTAGCAAGGCCGAGTTCTCTGCTTTTGGATGGACTGAGATCTCCACCCCACACCCACCCTCGTGCAGCCGAGCTGTTATTCATGATCAAAGGACGAATAGAGGTTGGCTTACTGGACACTAGCTACTAACAAGCTCTATACTCAAGCTTTACAAATTGGTGACCTGTTTGCGTTTCCAAAAGGACTAATGCATTATTAGTACAATGTTGATTGATGTTCTACAATTCAGTACAATGACTTTTGTGTGATAACAAATAAAATTTACTCTAGAAGAAATATGGCATGATAGCTTTATTTCATTGATTTGAAAAATAGTTTCAGTAAGAATCTACAAAATTACAATAAAAGAACTAATGCTCAAATTTCAAATCCAAAAGAATCAAGAAAGAGAGTATCCTTGACTCCCTCCCTCCCTCCCACACCCACTCAAGACTAGGGGTGGCAAAATTAAGCTCAACCCGCCAACCCGTTGAAGTTTGGACAGATTATTAACCTGTCTATTTATTAGGTCAACCCATCTCAACACAACCTATCTCAACCCATTTGAAATTGGATTGATATGCAACCCCAATTGACTCGAGAGACATCTTATCAAAATATTTTTAAAAAACTCTTTTTTTAATTTGATATATGTTTTATATAGCCAGAATAAAAAAATATATATAATTTAATTATGTACTAAAATATTAAAAATTAAAGAACAAATAAAATAAATAAAACTTTATAAATATTGGGTCGGGTTGGGTCTTGACCAGCTCTATAACCCATTACTCAACCCATTTTGACCCAAGAAAATTCAGGTCGGATTGGGTCTTGATCCTTTTGTTGTCTTGACCCATTATAACCCGCTCAAATTTGACTCAACCCGCCCAATTGCCACCTCTACTCAAGACCAATTTTTTCATAGGAAAAACAAGACCTAAATAAGTACTATAATCAATAATTTTTGTTGTCCAGACTCTTCAAAAATACTACTAGGCTTGTGTCGATGCAAGGGCTATGCATTTTTTAAAGAATGGAAATGAGTGCGATAACATTTATGAAAGGTTTGAGCAAGTTGACAAGAAAATCCTTGTACTAGTTGAGTATCCCAAAATTGAATGGCTTGTTATTCACCAGCACTACATGATATCCTCACTTTTCCTTGTCCATCATTTAGACTTCAATTCTACCCAATTTCACCATGACATCTTCAAATTCAATGTAAAAATCAGTGCCTTTGACAATATCCTTTGTGATTCATGCATGTAACACTCGGTAAAATTACCAAAGTACTCCTAGATGAGATATGTGTGCATAACGCATTTTTAAAAATTTTGATGGCAAATCCAAGGCCGAAAGTGCGATCAACATGAAAAAATGGGTGGAAAATGGTCTTGGTTGACTTTTAGAGCAACTGGATCAAAAGATAATTTTTTTATGAGAAAATGCAATTCCAGAAAGAGTGTCTGACATGTCCGCATTGCAGATTTGCACTTAATTATGGTTATAATATTTTCTATGGGATTAGAAAATCAATCAAAATATTTTTGAAAGAAAATACAAAGGTACGCGACAAGTCTGCATCACGGACCTAGTCCCCCGATCTATTCCAGCGAAGTTCAAAATTTTAAATCTCTTGAGGGGCATGCCAGACATTTTCCCACCCCTTCTAAACTTAATGCATGACCAATACAAGTTATTTTTGTCTTCAAAAGGGTTTCAAAACTTATTCCAAAGTCCCTTGCACAAAAACTAAGTAGTGACTTTGAGCAAAGAAGAGGAGAAAGAGCTAGGGTTCAGAGGATTGAGACTAATTTCTTGTGAAGTTGATTGTCCAACTCCATATCAGGTATGTAAGACTAAACTAAAGTATAAAATTGTTCTTCCATGTGCCCCTATTGATGATAATATAAAGATTGTGAGTGTATTGAGTCTGCATGCATGCTTCTTGAATGTTTTCTTGAAAATTATACATTATATATATTTCCATATGTTGATGATCATCATAAACTTGATTTTTTGAATTAAATACTTTTCATGAGTAAGTGTATAAATCCTATATCTTATTTTATAAAAGATTGCATGAATGAACCTAGGGATTGAGTTTAGAGCCTAGACTTGAGAATGTTGATTGTGATTGTGACATGAGTATGATGATAGGCTGATAGAACTTGATGGTCCAATGAGTATTCATAATTTAACTCTAGAGACTGGTCTTGTTGACTTTCTTTTAATTATTGATCTAAGCCCCTGAGTTATTGAATGAGAATTAAATTGATGAGATGATTGATATAATAGGCTGAAAGGCCCAATTTAGATAGAGCTAATGAGATGATGATGATGAGAGTCCTTATGAGACTAATTGAGAAGATTGATTAAGATGAACTGTTTATGAGCATTGAGTTTTGGGAGGAGTATTAAGCACCAAATTGAGTGAGAGTAAGTCTCACTCGAACTCAATAACTACGTCGCCAAGTGTAGGAGTGGACTAAGTCCATTAAAGTTGGACACGTTCCTATTTTGAGGACTATGTCCGTTAAAGTCAGACGAGTTTTTATTTTTTAGGACTAAGTTCGTTAAAGTCGGACATGTCCCCATCTTATTGTCCTTAAACAATAGGACTTGATTGGTTGATTATCCGAATCCATTATGAATCCGATTCATTCTTTACCTGGGAAGTACGGAACGACTGTCGCAATATCAATGGGATTGTTGTATAATCACTGGCTCATAAGTGATTGTTGTTGGATAAGAGAAACTCCTAGAGATGTTCCACACTAATAGTACTCTGAGTTGATTTGATAGGATGAGGTTAGAATGGTACAGATTGGTCGTTGTTTACTCATTACTCTTGCTTTAGATAGACATTTGACATTCTGATTGAGTATCTTCTCAGTTGATGTTATTTCTATATTACTTTGCCTATATTTGTTTCACTTAGCCATTTTACATACTCGTACATTCCACGTACTGACGTCCATTTGGACTGCATCTTTTCATGATGCAAAGACAGGTATCAGAGATCATCAAAATGCACTTCGTTGAAGATCTATTCGCATTCAGCTGATCGGTGAGACCTCCTTATTTTTGGAGGATTTTCATATTACTATTATCTAGTTACTAGAGTTTGAATTTTCTTTTATTTGATTTGAGGTAACCATGAAACTGTCATTCACACCATCTAGATAGTAGAGTTAGAGGCTTCATAGATTAGATAGTAATGAGTTGATGTTGAGACCTTTATCTCTTGACCAATTTCTTTTAAAACTATTCTTATGTCAGAGAATTGGAGTTGATTGTTGGCCTATGACATATATATTGAGACGACTGAAAATTTTGATTTTCTCATCTTATTTTCTCTTTATTTTAAGTCTTCTGCTGATTGAATGAAGGTAATGAGGCCAAGTGGTTCGCTTGGGAGACAACAATGATTTCTGAGTGTCGGTCACACCAAGGGTACCCTCCCGAGGTGTGACAATGCAATGTTATTTTCTTATCAATCTGAAGAACCAAATTTCCTTTTAAATGAGCTACGAAAAAATATTACTCCCGTGGTTCCAATTTTAGCGTTTTAGTTTGACAGGATATGGAGTTCAAGAAATAAAAAACTTTTAAATCTTGTGATCTTAAATTAACATAATTTGGCGGGTAAACTGAGAGAAGTCTTCAGTGATCTTAAATTAAAGATGGGTGTAATCCATTTAAATGTTGTGTCTTAAACTTGTTGCGTAGAATATTGAAAAATGAAAAGCTTACTAAATATAGAAAGAGACACTTTATTTGGGATAAATTAAAAGGTAAAGTAACACACATAAATTGAGATGGAGAAAGTATATACTATCAATGCTATCATTGAAGAAATATAGAAAACTAATAATTAATCCCATCAACGTTTTAAACGAATGTTCTAGCTGATCCATTTCAAATATAGTCAAAGATCTTCAGGCAAAAATAAAGAACATTAAAATAGAATGTGGAATAATCTTTCAGTATGTAAGACTAAACTAAAGTATAAAATTGTTCTTCCATGTGCCCCTATTGATGATAATATAAAGATTGTGAGTGTATTGAGTCTGCATGCATGCTTCTTGAATGTTTTCTTGAAAATTATAAATAATAAGAGATTTACAAATATGAAAAAGGATTGCACCTCAAATAAATAATGAAACTGTAAAGGGTATGAATTCTTATGAGCAACTGCTCCGAATAATAATGAAATCAACTATGGCCAGATAGATCAAAACATGTAATAGATTAGAAGCATATTCGATTGTCTCTTCACAAAGAAATTGTGCTAAGACAAAATGAGAGTTGTATAATTGGATCCACATATTGTTTGACTTGATAATGTTGCAACCAAAAATAAAGAATAACTTATTCAATATATATATCTTTTCGGAACGGTTAAATCAATGACACTAAGAATGTAGACACATTTTACAAAACTTTTTTTAAATTAGAGATGTCTCAACTAAAGGTTGGTCTACATGTTGCTTAACCTGTTCATATTGCAAGTTAGAATAAAGAATAAATTATTCAATATATCTCTCTTCTCGGAAGGATAAAACAAGGACACTAAGAATGGGGATAAAGTTTGGCAAACTTTTGGAAATTATAGATATCTCAATAACAAAAAAACTAACAGAGATGAGCTTTTCTATTGTCAAAAATTTTATCAAGCAACAAATTTAAGATGTGAGCTAATTGAGATAGTTTATACCCACGTGAAGTGCGTACAATTTACCTACTATTAAATTAATTCTATTTCACTCACTTACTATTTAATGGTTGGAAATACATCACCTTCACATGTTGAATGAGAACACTAACCCTGTATGTAATGTTTTTCAAAGAAATTTTTCTTTTTCAAAATAAAATGCATACTTTCCAACAAAAACTTCCTTTTTAAAAAAAGATCAAGATCTTCCAGCACCACCGTCTTCAATATCTTATTTTATATTTTTCATTTGTTGTTCTTTTATAACACCCGATAAAATTATCAAAATACGGGGAGATGTGCGCATAACACATCTTCCCATGCTCCAATGGTAAATTCGAGGCTGGATATATGATCAGCATGAAAAATTGAGTGGGTAAGTGGTATCGGTTGATTTTGTGAGCAACTAGATCAAAATATAATTTTTCAATGCAAAAATGAATTCTAGTGAGGCTGTGCGACAGGTGTGCAATTTGCACCTGCCACGGACCAACACTTAGATTTTGTCCAAATATTTTCTACGAGATTGAAAAACTCATTCGGAGAATTTTTGGCGAAAAACACCAAAAATAAACCATGTCCGCATCGCGGACCCCTATGCACGAGGCGAATGTTTTTTTCAAATTTTGTGAGGGGCATTTTAGACCTTTTTCAATCCCTTCTAAACTCAAAATACAATCAATACAGGTCATTTTTACTCAAAAAGGGGTTTCTAAACCCATTCTAAGACCTTTTATGCTAAACGTGAGTTAAAGTTCTTGAGAGAAGAAGACAAAGAAGTTGTGATTCTAGAGGTTGGTGTCAAAACTTTGAGAAGATTAGTGTCATTCTTCATTCCAGGTATGTAAGGCTAACCTAAATTATGGAATTGTTCTTTCATGTGTCCCTTGATTGAGGTAGATTGATAGATGAACATAGTGAGTCTTTATGCATGTATTTCTTGAATATTTTCTTGTAAATGTTACTATCATATGTATTTTCTCATATTGATAATCAACATAAACTTGATTTACTGAATAAATGTTTTTACATGAGTTATTTCGTAAAATCCTATATGTTATTTTATAAAAGATTGCAGGAATTAAGTTACAAGATGTGTCTAGAACTTTGACAGTATGAATGTGCATGTGACTATGACTATGATCCTGATATGAGAGTGTTGATGATGATGTTGATGAAATTGATGTCCTTGGAGTCTTAATGAGTATGAAATTAATCCTAAAATAATTATCATAATCCAAAAGCTGATGGTTGATATAACAATTTGAGTTAACAATATCCAATGAGACTAGTTAGAAGAGTAATCCTAATGATTGATGTCTCATGAGCATGTTAGGTCCTGGGAGGAGTATTGAGCAACGAATTGAGTAAGAGTAGATGACAACTCAAACTCAATAACTATATGGCCAGCGTAGGAGAGGATTGAACAATAAAATTGGATGTTTTCTTAGTCCCGAAAGAGCACTTGATGTTCTTTATTTTGGATCCATTGATGTGATGTCCTTTACCTCGGCAAGGTACTGGATAGATATGGCAATGTCAATGCTTTATTGTATCATCACCGGCTTATAGGTGATGGTTGTTGGTTAGAGAAACTCCCAGATAAGTCCTACACTGATAGTATTCTGAGTTGAGTTGATTGGATGAGTTTAGATTGGAATTAATGAGTCATTTGTCTACTCTTTATTCTTTCTTTAAATAGAAACTTGACATTATGATTGAGTATATTATGAGTTGATGTTATTCCATATTATTCTACCTGTATCTATTTCATTCAGCCATTTTACATGCTCATACATTCCATGTGCTGACGTCCAATTTGGCCTACATCTTTTATGATGCAGAGATAGGTACTCGAGATCCTCAATAGGAAGCTTTATTGAAGGTCCATTCTCCCTACTACTGATTGATGAGTCCTCCTCTGCATTCAGAGGATACCTTTTCATATTTTTCTTATGCTTTGAGTTAGTTCATTTGAGTTGGGGTAGTCATGGCCTATCATGGTAACTTTCTAGACTATAGAGGTATTGGCTTCATAGACTAGAGGATGATTACATTGATGCTGAGGTCTTTCTCTCCTTGAATTCAGTTTCTTAAATCTATTATTATGTCATAGATATTGAGACTGATCTTATTGGCTATTGCCCTTATTCATTGAGTTAGACGACAATTGAGTCGCCTACTATCATATTTTCCTTATTCTAATGTCTTCAACTAAATTAATTGATTGAATGACTGTCATGAGGCCAAGTGGTTCGCTTGGGGACTAGCAATAGTCTCTAAGTGTCGGCCATGCCTAGGGTACCCTCCCCGAGCGTGACAAACTTGGTATTAGAACACAGAATTCAAGTGTCCTGGGGAGTCTATGAAGCTACGTCTAGTAGAGTTCTATGATTCTAAGGTGGGTGAGGACCCTCAAGAGTTCATTGATGAGGTTTATAAGGTTTTGGCTACCATGGATGTGTGGTCAGAAGAAAAGCTAGAGTTGGCAGCTTACCAACTGAAGGGGGTAGCATAAATATGGTACACTCAATAGAAGAAGGAGAAGCAACAATATGGTGTTATGGGAGGAGTTTAAGGCAGATTTTCTAGATCAATTCTTCCCTCTTAAGCTTAGGGAGGCCAAAATGATGGAGTTCATGAATTTTAGGCAAGGGGCAATGAGTGTGAAGGAGTATGTCCTCAAGTTTAACCAACTCTCTAAATATACTTCTCACTTGGTTGCCAACCCAAGGGCTAGAATGAACAAGTTTGTGATGGGTGTATCTGATTTAGTGAATGAGAAGTGTTAGGTCACTATGTTGATTAATAACATGGACTTATCCCACTTGATGACCTATGCCAAACAATTGGAAGGGGAGAAATTGAGAAAGAGAAGGGGTAATGAGGCCAAGAGGGCCCATTTTGATGGTAGGTTCCAAAGTCCCAAAGGTGGTCGGTTTCATCAAGGCTAAGGGTCCCCTAATGCTACTAGAGGAAGGCTTGCTATTGATATCCCAAGGGCCCAAGGCAATGGTGGTATGGGTCTTAATGATATGTTTCCAAAATGTGATAAGGGTCATGATGGCCCATGGTTGAGGTATACCGATGCTTGTTATGGTCATGGGGAAATAGGGCTTAAGATGATGGATTGCCTTCGTAACCAGAACAAGGGTAAGGATGTTTGTCCTCAAGGTCGGGGTGCTAATGCGATTCCTTTGGGGAGGGGTAGTCAACAAGGTGGTGCCCCAAGGCGCAATCGATTTTATACACTCTAAAGGAGGTATGAGGTGGATGATGTTCCCCGATGTCCTCACCAGTATGTTAAAAGTCTTTAATTTTAATGTGTATGCCTTGATTGATTTGGGTGCCACTCTTTCATTAGTTACCCCCTTTGTTGCCAAAAAGTTACATGTTAAACCCAAATTGTTATGTGAGCCATATGACCCATTGGTGCATCTATTGTTGCTAGTAGAATCTATAAAAATTGCCCCGTTTGCGTTTTGCATAAATTATTGCCTTGTGACTTTGTTGAGTTGGACATGTTAGATTTTGACATTATTCTTGGGATGTATTAGTTGCATGCATCTATGCCTCTATTGATTGTAGAACTCATAGGGTCAAATTACAATTCGAAATGAACCTATTCTTGAATGGGAGAGTCATGATATAGTGGTCAAGGGTGGATTCATCTCTTTCATTAAAGTCCATAAGTTTATGTCTAAGGTGTATCTTTATCATCTTGTGAGGGTTAGGGATGTGGAGTCCAAGGCCCTTCCTATTGAGTTGGTTCCGGTGGTAAATGAGTTCCTAGATGTCTTCCCAAATGACCTTCCTGGTATTCCTCCCAAAAGGAAAATAGATTTTGGTATAAACCTCCTTACCAATACTCAACCCATTTCTATTTTCCCTTACCATATGGCCCCGGCAGAGTTGAAGGAGCAATTGAGGGATTTTTTTGAGAAGGGTTTTATTAGGCCTAGCCAATCACCTTGGGGTGTACCGATGTTGTTTGTGAAGAAGAAGGATGGGTCATTTAGAATGTGTATTGACTACCGGCAGCTTAATAGGGTCACCATAAATTATAAGTATCCTCTTCCAAGGATTGATGATTTGTTTGACCAATTGTAAGGGGCTAGACACTTCTCTAAGATTGATCTTCGGTCAGGGTACTATCAAGTGAAGGCGAGGGAGTGTCATATTCCTAAGACGACCTGCCGGACTAGATATGAGCATCATGAATTTGTTATGATGTCTTTTGGGTTGACCAATGCACCGGCCATCTTTTTGGATCTTATAAATAGGGTCTTCAAAGCCTACCTTGATTTGTTTGTTGTAGTCTTCATTGATGATATTTTGATCAATTCATATAGTGAAAAGGAGCATATGGGTCATTTGAGGGTAGTGCTACAAAGATTGAGGGAAGAGAATTTGTATGTCAAGTATGAAAAATGTGAATTATGATTGAAGGAGGTTGCCTTCCAAGGTCATATGGTGTCAGGGGACGATATCAAGGTGGATCCTAAAAAGATGGATATGATTAGAAATTGGCCTAGACCATTGACCTCGTCGGATATTAGGAGCTTCTTGGGCTTAGTGGGCTACTATCGGAAATGTGTCAATAGGTTCTCTTCTATTGCCTCTCCTATGACCAAATTGATTCAAAAGAAGGTCAAATTTGTGTGGATCGATGAATGTGAATGGAGTTTCCAAATATTGAAAGATAAGCTTGTGTCTGTTCCTATATTGTCACTACCTGAAGGGCTAGAATGGTTTGTTGTGTATTATGATGCTTCAAAGGTTGGTTTGGGTTGTGTGTTGATGAAAAATGGTAAGGTGATAGTTTATGCTTCTAGACAACGCAAAGTGCATGAGAAGAATTATCCCACCCATGATCTTGAATTAGCCGCCGTAGTCTTTGCTTTGAAAATTTGGCATCACTATTTATATAGAGTGCATGTTGATGTGTTTACCAATCATAAGAGTCTCCAATATATCCTCACTCAAAAATATCTTAACTTGAGACAAAGAAGTTGGTTAAAACTTCTCAATGACTATGATATGAGTGAGCATTATCATCCCGGTAAGGCTAATGTGGTGGCAGATGCTTTGAGTAAGGTTTTTATGGGTAGCCTAGCTCATGTTGATGATGGTGGCAAAGGGGTGGCTAGAGAGGTTTATCGGTTGGCTAGATATAGGGGTGTTATGGTAGTTGATGGCTCTAAATCTTCATTAGTTGAGGAGGTGAAAGCTAAGGAAGATCTTGACCCTACTTTGTTAGAATTGAAGACATTGGTAAAAGAAAGTAAGATGGAGTTTCTCTCCTAAGGGGAAGATAGTGCCCTTAGATACCAAGGTAGGTTATATGTGCCTTGTGTTGATGACTTGAGAGAAAATATTCTTGATGAGGCTCATGGCTCTTTCTATTCTATTCACCCCAGTTCTACTAAGATGTATAGAGATTTGAGAGAGGTATATTGGCGAGGAGGTATGAAGAGGGACATTGCCAAATTTGTATCCGGTTGACATAGTTACCAACAAGTCAAAGTCGAGCACTGAAGGTCGGGTGGCCTAGTACAAGACATAAAGATTCCTACTTGGAAGTGGGAAGAGATTAATATGAATTTTGTGGTTGGGTTGGGCATGACTAGAAAGGGGTTTTGATTCCATTTGGGTTGTGGTTGATAGGATGACAAAATTGGCTAGGATTATCATCTTCCATTGATTGAGTTTGTCTATAAAAATAGCTATCATTCTAGCATTGGTATGGCCCCTTTTGAGGCTCTCTATGATAGACGTTGTAGATCACAGGTTGGGTAGTTTGAGGTTGGAGAGATGGCTTTGTTGGGACCAAATCTGGTTATGGAGGCTCTTGATAAGGATAGGATGATTAGACAAAGATTGAAGATGTCCCAAAGTCGCCAAAAGTCCTATGCAGATGTGAGAAGAAGGGATCTTGAATTCAAAGTTGGTGATTGGGTCTATTTGACATGTTAAGTGCGTAGTTGCATCCTTATGTGGGTTGAAATTATCTTGTTTATGTCTTTCATACACCTTTCTTTCACATTCGAGGAGGAATGTTCCCAAGGGAAAGATATTGAAACGAACCCAAAATGTGCCCAAAAATGTGCCTCGAAAGTGCCCGAAATCGTAATTTTCATATATTTCAAAATACGTATGTGATCAAAAATCTGACTTCATATTCTTGTTCAGGGGCCAAAATTGAGTGGGAAGTAGTCTAAACACGATTTTAAAGAAACTGTATCAAAATTTGAAATTCCAAAAATTTGGAATTCTAGTGTCTGTCCACATTTGTGGCGTGACGTGCCAAGGGCCACCACAGTGTTAAATTGTTACCAGTTTTTCACTTTGGTACAAGGCTTTTGGGTCTTGGGCCTGAACCTTCCCATATGTGAAATACCTATACTTTGTCATATATCACCTCATATCATCCAAGACATTCCCCAATACTCTCTCAAACCCTTAGACTAATATTTCTCCCAAAATTCAAGGGTCCAAATCTCTTCCGGATCTTAATGAATTCATCCAAGCTTCAAGTCTCCATTCAAATCTTCATCAAGAGATTCTCCAGTCAAGGTATGTGGGTTCCACCCATAAGGTTCCTTCACCCATGGTGCCCAAGCTTCATTTTTACCTAAATTGCATGGTTATAAGTTGATTTACTTATGGGTCTTTCTTATTATGAAGTTGACTATGAACTATGTTGGGGTTTCATAAACTTGTGACTGTTTGAGCATGTTTTGAGCTATGAATCCATGATTTATTGTTTGATTTGATGAAGGATTTTGATGTTTATTATATGAGGGAATTACCAAGTATTGGTGGATGGTTTTGCATTGGATTTTCTTGCATGATTTCACTCTTGAATCACATGATCTTACACTAGCCTTACACACCCAACAAGTGTGATAAAATATTTGATTTTGGATTTTTGAATTATTGATGAGCCATTGCATAACCTATGACTTGAGTGACTCTATGATGATAAAAGGAAGGTGTTTATATGATGATTTCATGAAAAGTATCTATTGTGATGAAAGTTGACCAATTGCCTAGTTCGGGGGGTAGTAGGCCTGAACTACCACATTGAGAGGTATATACCTCAATTGCCTAGCTCGGGGGGTGATAGGTATGCTACCACATTGAGGGGTATATACCTCATTCACTTAGCTCGGGGTATTATAGGCCCATGCTACCATATTGGGGGGGTATATACCTCTTTCATCTAGCTCGGGGAGTGGCAGGCCCGTGCTACCACATTGGGGGGTATATACCTTAATTGCCTTACCAAGGAGGTAGTAGGCCTTAGTTATGTAATGATGGTCACTTCTTCACATGTAATACGTTCTATATAAGCATGTTTTACTTCAAGTATCATTCATCCATGTCATATTGCCAATATATTATCTCTTACTTACGATATTGTATTTTGTCATATGCATATCTCTTGTTGCATTGCATTCTACGTACTTAGTACATTCAAAACTACTAACGCATACTCTATGCCTACATCATGTTACCATGTAGGAACCAGAGCATCGATTGATCATCCTCCTCTTTATGGATAGTACTTCTACCCAAAGCTAGTTGGTGAGTCCTCAATTCTAGGGACAATGACTTTGATCTTATGATATGTATTGAGACTCTCTTTTCTTATTGTATACTTATGACTATGAGGGTAAGCCCGGTTGTTTGTCTTGGTCCCCGCTCTTACCTATGTAGTATAGGTATTGTTGGACAAGTTATGCAATTATGTTATGAGCCTTAACTCTCTTGACTTAATGATGTCTAATGTTATGAAAGGCTTTCCCTTAGCCCCCTTTGCCCTTATTTTTACTCTTATGAATGTTGTTTAATGCTTTTGTGACCAAGGATGTGTAATGATATGTAAATAGACTTGTTTGGGGTCCCCTGGGTTCTCCATTCACCATGTCATGTCTAGGCCCTAGGCTTGGGTCCTGAAAAGACATTACTATGCTCACCTATCTAGTGGCCTCCCAGAATAGTAGTCGAGCTCCACAGGCCTCTAGCTCTAGTTCCCAAAATCCCATGGTTGTAACCAGGCTCAGAGATTTCTTGAGGATGAACCCGCCAGTCTACACAAGTTGAAGGTTGAGAAAGACCCACAGAACTTCATTGATGAGATGTGGATAAGGGCTATGCATGCGACTGAGGTTGAAGGAGTTGAACTTGCTTCCTGTTAGCTTAAGAATGTGGCAAACATCTAGTATAACCAATGGGAAGATAGTCTAGGTGAGGATGTTGAGCCTGCTGAGTGGAATGAGTTTGAGAGTGTTTTCCTGGATCACTTCTTTCCCTAAGAGTTGAGGGAGACAAAGGTTGAAAATTTTGTGAACCTAAAGCAAGAGGGGTTAACTATTAAAGAGTATAGTCTCAAGTTCATCCAACTATCCAGGTATGCCTCAGAGATGATCCAGGCAATGAGAGTGGGGATGAGAAACTTCATAGCTGGATTGGGTAGATATGTAAAGAGGGGATGTAAGGCAACATTGCTAATCCCAGGTATGGATATCTCCAGAATTATGATTTATGCCTAGCAAACTGAGGAGGATAAGAAGAAATATAGAGAAGAGCATTTGAGTAAGAAAGCCAAATCAGCAGGGCATGAGCCTAGCTAGCATAAGCATAATAATGGAGATAAGTCCTACTTCCAGAAGAGGTCTTCTAGTTATGCACCTTCCTCAGCGAGTGCGTCCATCCAACATAACAGGTATGATCAGAAATCTTATGGTTATTAGAATTTCAGGGCCCATGGTTCTAAATCCTAGGCTAGTATGACTCAAGGTTCGAGGGGAAAGCCACCTTGTGTCAAGTATGGCAAACTCCACCTAGGTGAGTGTCATAAGGGAACAAATGCTTATTACAAATTTGGATAGACTGGTCACTTCTAGAATGAGTGTC
>DF361514.1:38448-51195 GCA_000787875.1 Solanum virginianum | reverse complement strand
AATGAATAGTAACTTATTCTGGATTCTGATTTAACTTATGTTCTGGACACCTCAGGCGGGTGTCAGTCACGGCCCATAAACTGGGACGTGACATTCAAGCTTTGGATAATTTATCTCAAGGAACTCTCATCGAACTTCCTTAGTTCCTTGATCCTCTTCTATTCTCTACTGCCTTAGCCTTTTTCAAGCACTTACAAAAACATAAGAGTGAGTAAAAAATTATTTTATACTTAAAATGACATGTTTTGATCATGGCATGAGTCTAATATGGGTTGGGAAAGGTTGAGAATTCCCGTCATAGAATTCAAAAAAAGTCCGTCTGGGGACATAGGGTCTGCGATGCGAGTAAACTATATATTTAGTGTTTTTCACCAAAAATTCCCCAAATGAGGTTTTAATCCCGTAGATAATATTTAGAACAAAATTAAGTGTTGGTCTTGGAATGCCTGACCTTGAAACGATCCCAAAAAGTGCCCGAAAATGTGTATCGGAATGCCCATAATTTTAAATTTTATATATCTCAAAATTCATGTGCGATATCAAAAATTCGACATCATATTCTTGTTCAAGGGGAAAAAATTAGGGAAAGAAAGGTCTAACCCCGATTTAAGAGCAAAAGAATGGAAATTATGATTTTTCAAGTGGCAAATTCCTGTGAGCTACCCAAGCCCCTGGCACGATGCACCAAGGGTGCGCAGATGAAGAGGAGTTGTCTCTGCATCCTTTTTATGATGCAGAGTGGTGTACTTTTCAGTCAAGTGATTTTTTGTGTGGTCCAAGGCTTTTAAATCTTGGGCCTAAAAGTTTCCAAACGTGTTTTTACCTATACTTAGCCTTCTTTCACCCTCATATCATCCTAAACAATTTTCAATACTCACTCCAACACTTAGATATATTTTTACTCCCAAATTCAAGTCTCAAACCCATATCCAGAACAAAGGTTTTCCTTCAAGGTTCTTCTTCAAGCTTCAAGTCTCCATCTCCATTCTTCACCAAGTTCATCTCCAAGCTAAGGTATGTAGGTTTCTTTCGTGATTTCCTTTCACCCATGATACCCAAAAATCCTTTTACTCAAATTGCATGATTTAAAGTTGATTTACAAATGGGTCTAGCTTATTATAAAATTCACTGCACACTATGTTAAAACTATGTGAAATTATGACTATTTTGCTATGTTTTGAGCTATAAATCTTGGACCTATTATAAGATTTGATGAGGGATTTTGATGTATATTTCTTGAGGGTGTTTCATGGTGTTGATTTATGGTTTTATAATAGATTTTCTTGCATGATTTCATCTCTATATTTCATGATTTTATACTAGCATTACACACCCTTTAAGTGTTTGATAAAATGTCTGGATATCGTTTCTTGAGGAGTTGAAGGTCTAAAGCATGAGTTATGATATGATTGACTATATGATGATGAAATGATCTTCTGTATATGATATACTCT
Source organism: Solanum virginianum (assembly GCA_000787875.1). NCBI lineage: Eukaryota > Viridiplantae > Streptophyta > Magnoliopsida > Solanales > Solanaceae > Solanum > Solanum virginianum. The sequence goes on along the minus strand of DF361514.1, from coordinate 49,741 downwards.
ATATAAAGTATTGCATTATACCACACCCGATCTAGGGGGACAAGAGTCCGAGTAACCGAGGTGGGGGTTTGTACTTATCAACAATGTGAGGGGTTTGTACTTTCCCACCATGGTGATAAGGTGTGATTATCATCAACCATGTGAGGGATTTATACCACACCTCTAGGGTGATGGGGTGAAACCATAATCAACTACCAAGGGGTTTGTACCTTGAAAATCTAGCTTGGTCTCTTCTTCATATATAATATCCTATATTAGCATGATTTACTTAAGCATATTTTGCTTATGAATTGGTCATACATGCCATATTGTTATATTATATCTATTGCCTATTGTTACGTATTTTGACTATAATGCCTAATTCTTGTTGCATTGCATCCTACATACTTAGTACATTCACATGTACTAATGCATACTCTTGCCTACATGATATCACCATGTAGGATTCAGAGCCCAAGTTGATCGTCCTCTTTCTCCACGCGGCTAGTTCGGTGCAACTCAAGCTAGTTGGTGAGTCCTCCACTTTGGGCACCCTAGTTTATGTATCTCTTATTATATATTAAGACACTCTTCTTTATATTCTATTTTGACTACGACGGTGAGCCTGGTTGCTTTGTCTTGGCCCCCGCTCCTATCTATGTAGTAGAGGTGTTGTTGGAAGTGCTATCTATCTATGTTATTAGCCTTGACTCTTTTGTCTCTTGATTATGATGTTATGCAAGCTTTCCCTTTAGTCCCTTGCCCTTGTTTTCCTAACTTTTACATGTTACTTAAGTATTAGTCTCTCTCCCCTAGTCTAAATTCCCCTTGTTTAAGTTTTTTGTATTATTTTACCTTGCTTCCGTGACCAATAATGTGTAATGATATGCTAAAAGGCTTGTTTGGGGTTCCTTCGAGTTCCTTATTTGCTGATCAGGCCCTAGGCTTGGGTCGTGAAAAAGATGGTATCAGAGCATTAGGTAGAAAATTCTCGGAGTCCAACATACCGTGTCAATTGGAGTCTTATTCATGGTTGTGTTGTGCACCACAACTTTGAGTAGGAGGCTATGAGACATTTTAGGCAATGTTTCACTTTTTCTTGATCTATGTTGTGCGATAGAGTTAGATCGCCTAGGGCTTATTGCTAATTCCTAACCATTACATTACAGGTAATGTCTCAAGCTACTCAGGGCATTGCTATGATAAATGCAGAAATTTGCAATGCTCTATGGAAAGTAGTCAAAACAACCACTAATTGTAACTCACTTCGATCAACAAGTGAGTGCTCCCGAGACTTCAAATGGTAGGAGGAGAGGTAAGGAGGTCAAGAGGGTCTGTGGTGAAGAAAAGTTTCAAAGTCTCAAGTATAGAGGTGGTGGTGGTGTGGTACCTTATGCTTGGTGCCAAAATATGGTAGGGGCCATGATAGCCTATGCTTGAGAGATACTAATGCTTGTTATGGTTGTGGGGAGCTGGGGCATACAATTAAGGATTGTCCTTGTAAATGCAATAAGAGCAAAGGAGGTGATGGGAGGATGAATAATCCCAAGTGCCCTACGTGTAGGATGGACCATGGTGGCCCATGTTGGAGGGACACAGGTGTATGCTTTGAGGTGATGGGAGGATGAATAATCCCAAGTGCACTATGTGTAGGATGAACCATGGTGGCCCATGTTGGAAGAACATGGGTATATGCTTGGGGTGTGGTGAGATAGGCCGCAAAATCTTGGATTGCCCAAAAGGTCGATAGAAGAGTAATAGTGGTGATATTGATCAAGAAGATCTAGGAGGGGATGAGGCACCCGATGTTTCTACCGGTATGTTGAAATTTTCTTTTGACTTTGTTGTGCTTGCATTGATGGCATAAAGTGCCACTATTTCTTCTCTATTCTTTTTGGTTGCTACTGGGGCTTCTTGTGTGCCCAAATTGTAATGTGGATCTTTGGTGTCTATCCTTTTTTGGGCTATATTATTGCTAGAAGGTTCATAGGTGTTGATCCGGGTTTGTATTCCATTAAGACTTACTTTGTGGCTTGTTGGAGTTGGCATGGTGGATTTTAATGTCATTATAGGAATGGAATGGTTGCATATGTGTTATGTGTTCATGGGTGGTAGGACCCGTAGAGTTAGACCCCGATTCCCTAATGAGCCTGTCTTTAAGAGGGAGGTTGTTAAGTGATAGCATGGAAGGTAGGTCCATTTCATGACTTAAGGTACAATTGGGTTATAAGGGGTTATATTTGTCATCTTGTGAGAAATGAAGGTGTAGAACCTAAGTTGTTTTGTTATTGAGTTGTTGTTACTGGTAGGTAAGGCCTTGAATGTCCTTTATAATATTTTGGGTTGGGGTAGTGTCTTTTAGTTTGACTAGTACGGTAGTTATACTTATAATTCTCATAAATAAGATCCTTTAGCCCCTATTCTAGTAGGTGTACGATGGTTTTAGTGATGATATGATGGTTCACGCCTTAATGAGCTAGGAGCCATTTGAGGGTAGTAGTACAAGTTAAAGGAATGAAGTTAGGCGTAGGAGGAATGGGAGTTTGGGTTGTATAAAGTTGCCTTCCTTGGTTGTGTGGTGCCCTGTGATGGCATTAAAATGGGCTTTAGTAAGACAAAGGTGATTAGAGATTAGTATAGACCTTGACTTCATTGGACATTAGGAGCTTCTTGGGCTTAGTGGGCTATTACCCGAGTTTGTGAATAAGTTCTCTTCTATTTTTCCTATGACTTAGTTGACCCTAAATAAGGCCAATGTTGCCATCAACGTTTTGACTGGGGTGATTTGCTAGGTCCGAGAGTTGATATTTCTTGTGTTATTCCATGGTGCTAGTAGGATTCATGTGTATGAGGGTTGATCCTTGATTCCTTCCAATCAAGGAGACCCAAAACTATTTTCAAGAAAACCTACATGGATTTTGCTTACTTTAATTGGGATTTTGAATATTATGAATCCTAAAATTCTATTGATGCATGGATAGTGTTTATTTGATGATTTTTTAATGTGATTTAAACCATTATATGAGAATTTACTTTCGAGTTATGAAATTATAAGTATGCATGTTCCCTTTTTGAATTATTTATACATGAGAGATTACACTATGAATTTAAATGTGAAATTAATTATGTTTTCACTTCAATTTCATATTATAAATATTGATTTTAGATTAAGTCTTAATTACCCATATCATTCCCTCCTTGATCACAATATATGCAGTCATGTATATGGATTATTTTGAGAAATTATGTTGTTGGTTAAGCCCAATTTTGTTTTATGGTATGATTTTGATAAAATGTTTGTTATGACAATATTATGATCACATATATGTCTTTGGTTTTTGGCTTTTTGAGCATTTTGGGTGCTTGCACCATTTTGTATATGAATGGGCTATTCCTATGCATGAGCATTATGACTATGAAATTGTGATTTTGGCATTTGAACCTAAGTATGAATTATTATGAATTGTGTTTAGCTTTTAAGCCCAATTGTACATTGAAATGATTTGGAAAATCACTATTGCCTCTTTGAAAGTATGTATATGTATATTATAAGCATTCTTATGGGATGACGACTTAGCACCAATGGATTGAGAGGGGGGGAGGTCTATAAGGGTTGCCCCATGTTCTTATTGCATAAGGTCTTGTCTTGTGATCTTGGTTAAACTTAGCTTGATAGGTTGGAGGTCTTGTGGTAATTTGGGCTATTTGCATAGCACGCTTTCAATAAGTGTAGAACCCATAAGGTTATAAAATGATGGTTAAGGGTAGTCGATCTAACTATAATGGGTTAGTTACTTCTCTAAGGTTGATTAGAGGTTTGGGCTTTGCTCCCAAGTATGGATAACGATAGGTGATAACCCTAAGTGTCCTATTGACTTAGGAATGAGCATTTTGATTATTGGTGGGTTGTTAGGTGGGGTTTTACACTGGTTGTGTCTATTGGGTTTCATGAATATGGTCTTAAAACTTACCTTGGTATGTTTGTGGTGGTCACTAGTGATGAGGTATTGATTTGTTTAGAGCTTGTGAATCATTTGGGGGTAGTGTTGCAAGTCTTGGAGGATAAGAGGTTATTTCCTAAATATAATAGGTGTGCATTGTGGATAGCAAGAAGGTGGTTAGAATTCTTTGAGGATTATGAATGAGTGTGCATTATTTTTCCCCCGGTAAGGCTAATGTTGCAGTCGGTGCTCTAGGTAGCCTAGCATATGTTGTTGATGGTGGCAAGGAGGTGACTAGTGGGAGGGTCTTGGTGGGGGTGTTGGGTGGATGAGTGGAAAAGTTGATTTATGAGGATGTGGTGTTTATTAAGGATCTCTTGAAAGGATCATCAATTCAAAGGTTCTCCAAGAAAGCCAAAGCGGTCTTATGGGAGGGATATTCGTATCTCCTTCACTCTAATCGAGCCTAAGATAGCGACTAAGTTCTTCATGTGATTTTAAGTCTTATGTTTCAGCCCCTATGTCAATCATAAGCATTTATGTTTAAGTGGTAAGTTTATGATGAATTTACACTTATGTTGAGGTTTTGAAAATGATGTTTTAAATGTAATGTTACATTCTTATTGGGGCTGATTTGTTTATCATCACTCGTCTTGTACATCTCTTTTATATTCCGGGACGAATGTTCCCAAGGGGTAGATATTGAAACGACCCCAAAAAGTGCCCAAAAATGTGTCTCGAAATGTCCAAAATATTAAATTCTATATATCTCAAAATCCGTGGACGATATCGAAAATGTAACTTCATATTTTTGTTGAAGGGGTAAAAATTAAGGGAAAAAGGGTCTAGTCCCAATTTAAGAGAAAAAGAATGGCAATTAAGATTTTTCAAGTGGCAAATTCCAGTGAGCTATCCGCATCTCTAGCGTGAAACGCCAAACACGTGCAAATGAAGAGGAGTTGTCTCTGCATCCTCTCCATGACGCGGAGAGGTGTATTTTTCTGTCCAGTGACTTTTTGTGCGGTCCAAGGCTTTTAAGTCTTGGGCCTAAAAGTTCCCAAATGTGTTTCTGTATTTTGTTGCTAGTTATTTTTATGTCGGTCCAAGACTTTTGGGTCTTGGGCCTAAGTGTTTCCAAATGTGTTTTTTACCTATACTTAGCCTTATTTCACCCTCATATCATCCTAAACATTTCCCAATGCTCACTCCAACACTTAGTCATATTTTCACTCCCAAATTCACGTCTCAGACCCTTATCCGGAACTAAGGTTTTCCTTCAAGGTTCTTCTTCAAGCTTCAAGTCTCCATCTCAAATCTTTACCAGGTTCGTCCCTAAGCTAAGGTATGCGGGTTTTTTTCATGGGTTCCTTTCACCCATGATACCCAACCCAAGCCTCCTTTTACTCAAATTGCATAATTTGAAGTTAATGTACAAATTCATCTTGCTTATTATGAAATTCACTGCACATTATGTTAAAACTATGTGAATTTATGACTATTTTGCTATGTTTTGAGCTCTAAGTCTTGGACCAATTGTACGAAATAATGAGGGGTTTCGATGTGTGTTGCTTGAGGGTGTTGCAAGGTTTTGATTGATGGTTTTACAATGGATTTTCTTGCATGATTTCATATTTATATTTTCATGGTTTTATACTAGCATTACACACCCTCTAAGTGTTTGATAAAATGTCTGGATGTGGTTTATTGAAGAGTTGAAGATCCAAAGAGCTCGGGTAACCGAGGTAGGGGTTTGTACTTATCAACCATATGAGGGGTTTTTACTTCGCCACCATGGTGATAAGGTGTGATTATCATTAACCATGTGTGGGTTTTGTATCACACCGCTAGGGTTATGGGGTGAAACCATCATCAACCACCCAGGGGTTTGTACCTTAAAAATCTAGCTTGGTCTCTTCTTCATATATGATATCCTATATGGTTTTATTAGTTACTTCTATTTCTTTGAGTTAGGTAGCCACGGCTTGTCATGGTACCATCTAGACATATACAGTAGAGGTTACATAGACCTTGAGCAGAGTATTGTTGAGTATTACATTTTTCTTATGCATTGGTCATACATGTCATATTGTTATATTATGTCTATTGCCTATTGTTACATATTTTGTCTATAATGCCTAATTCATATTGCATTGTATCCTACATACTTAGTACATTCAAACGTACTAATGCACACTCTTGCCTACATAATATCACCATGTAGGAATCGGTGCCCAAGTTGATCAAATGCCTAATTCTTGTTGCATTGCATCCTACATACTTAGTACATTCAAACGTACTAATGCATACTCTTGCCTACATGATATCACCATGTAGGATCCGGAGTCGAAGTGATCATCCTTCTCCACCACGTGGCTAGTTGGTGAGTCCTCCACTTTGGGGACCCTAGTCTATGTTTCTCTTATTATGTATTGAGATATTCTTCTTTATGTTCTATTTTGACTACAAGGATGAGCCCGGTTGCTTTGTCTTAGACCCCGGTTCTATCTATGTAGTAGAGGTGTTGTTGGACGTGCTTAGTATCTATGTTATAAGCGTTGACTCTTTCGTCTCTTGATTATGATGTTATGCAAGCTTTCCCCTTAGTCCTTTGCCCTTGTTTTCCAAATTTTTCATGTTACGTAAGTATTAATCTCCTTCCCTTAGTCCCAATTCCCCTTGATTAAGTTTCTTGTGTTGTTTTACTTTGCTTTCGCGACCAAGGATGTGTACTGATATGCTAAGAGGCTTGTTTGGGGTTCCTTCAGATTCCTCATTCACCGGTCACGTCTAGGCCCTAGGCTTGAGTCGTGACAGACCTCTCCAACTAACATAAGGAGTTTCTTAGGGTTGACAGGCTACTACCGCAGATTTGTTGATGGATTTTCTTCTCTATCCGCACTATTGACCAAGTTAAATTAGAAAAAAGGTCATGTGTTTAATGGTCTGATGAATGTGAGAAGTGCTTTCAAGAGTTGAAGACTAGGTGGACTACTGCAACCATTTTAACTTTGCTCGATAGGACGGAAGACTTTGTAATATATTTTGATGCTTCGAGAGTTGGATTGGCATGTATGCTGATGCAACAGAGAGAAAGTGATAGCCTATGCTTCCAGATAACTTAAGGTTCATGAGAGGAACTATCCGACCAATGATCGTGTGTTGGCAATAGTGGTGTTTGCACTTAATATCTGGTGCCATTACTTTCCTATCCCTAAACCTAGTATTTGCGTTGCTTACTGACTAAATTGAAATTATGAATCTGATCTTCTAAACCAAGTAAGTTGAACCTAAGAAGTATGTTTTCTTGTTTCATATATGTATGTGATAAATACCTATCATGTCTTATATGTTGAGCATAGGTGATATGATGTTACTTGACTGTAATTTGGAGAGTCCCTCATGATGTGAATTAGTCTTGAGTTGCATTGCATGAATGATGGTCCTAAATTGTTGAGTTGTTGAGTAATTGAGTTAAGTTATTGAGAACTGAGTTGACTTGATTGAGATGAGTTAAAAAGTTGAGCTTGAGTTAATTTTCATGAGCATGTTTTATTTTGGAAAGAGTATTGAGCACTGAGTTGGGTGCTTTAGGAGCACCCCAGAACTATGTTTCCCGGTAGGATAGTCGTGCAGTTAAATCTGGCGGCTTACATCCCAATAAAATGACATTCTCTTTGGATCTGAGAGAAAGGAGAGGTTGACGTCCTTCACTATAGCAAGTTTAGGGCGGGCGTGACAACAACATCTTTTCATTGTACATCACTAAAGCTCATGATGTAGTGGAGAGTTATGTCGGTTATAGAAACTTTCATGCAACACTTGAGTTGAGCATATCATGATTTTCGAACTAAGTTACATTAAACACTTAGTCTAATTCTAAAGCATGATTTCAAACATTAAACTTGCATCATTTATCTAAGTTGAGATTTGAGATGAGGAGTTGAGTATTGTGTCAAGTAGGTTGATTGAGTCTGAGCATTACCTATTTCTTGAGCTATTTTACATACCATATATTCCACGTATTGACACTACTCAGCGCTACATCATTTCATGATGCAGATACAGGTGATAAAGAACTTCAGCAGGTGCATCATTGAGGTTCAGAGTTCTTTAGTTCCAGAGTTAGTGAGCCCTCCTTGCTATCCGGAGAAGCCTTTCTTTATTTTATTAGTTACTTCTATTTCTTTGAGTTAGGTAGCCACGGCTTGTCATGGTACCATCTAGACATATACAGTAGAGGTTACATAGACCTTGAGCAGAGTATTGTTGAGTATTACATTTTTTCCTAGACTTGACCTATTTTGGATATTATTTATGACATCTTTGTCCTTTTCTTAATGCTTTTATTGAGTATTCTTCCGCTATTGAGTAAGATATGACGATAAGGCTAGATGGGTCTCATGGGGAATTAGCAATAGTTCTTCAAGTGACAGCTAGACAAAGGATACCCTCTCGGGGCGTGACACCGTACTTTAAGGATGCTGATTGGAGGAGGTGAACAAAAGGATGGACTCTAATATTTTTCAATGGTACCACGAGCAATGACAGTAAAGAGTGGGACAGACTTACTTGATCTTTGGCACAAGTATCTAGGACATCCTACTTTAAGAATTATCATGTGAGTTCCCAATGTTGTTTCCACTAATGATAGTGCAATGTTGAATAACGTTCGTGATATATGCTAACGAGCAAAGCAAACTAGAGATAGATTTCCTTTGAATGAAAATAAAGCTTGTGACAAGTTTCAACTCGTTCATTGCCATTTATGGGGTCCATACAGAACTCTAGCTTCATGTGGTGCTTCGTATTTTTTGACGATTGTGGATGACTATTCTTGTGCAGTATGGATATTTTTCTTAATTGATAAGAAAGAGGTGTCATGATTTTGAATTTTCTTGCCATGGTGGAAAGGCAATATAATAAACAAGTTAAAATTGTCCGAAGTGATAGTGGAACGAAATTTACTTGCATGAAAAAATATTTTCTTGAACAAGGAATTATTTTTCAAAGTTCTTGTATTGCAACTCCATACCAAAATGGGAGGGTGGAGAGAAAACATAGACATATCTTGAATATAGCACGAGCACTACGTTTTCAAGGATAACTTCCAATTAAATTTTGGGGAGAATGTGTGTTGGTTGTAGGTTACTTGGTTAATAGAACTCCTTCTTCTACCTTAAATGGAAAAACTACATATGATACTTTACATGGAGAACCTCCTCCTTATGATCACTTGAGGATATTTGGTTCATTTTGCTATTCTCATAATCAAGGAAGAAAAGGAGATAAGTTTATGAGTAGGGATCACAAATGCATTATTGTTGGGTACCCATATGGGAAGAAGGGTTGGAAACTGTATCATCTTGAAACAAATGAATACTTTATTTCTAGAGATGTCGTTTTCCTTAAGAATAAATTCCCATTTGTCCAACAAGTTTCCAATTTTTGTGAGAATATTGAAAGAGAAGTTGTTGTTAATGGAGTTGTTGATGATGATCCTAAGGTAGATATTGGAGTTGAGCATGGAGAATACCAACCGGTGATGGAAATTTCTGATTCACAAGTTAATAAGGTCCAAAATGCATAAGAAATTGGGGAAGGAGACATGTCTGGTGCCGAAGATCTGGAGGACGGTGAAGAACAAAATAATGCACCTCAATTGGGTCGTGGACATCCAGTAAAACAATGGCCTGCTCATCTGTGCGATTATGTAACTAATACCATTCAAATATTGAGTGGTTCTAATAGTTCATCTGCTCCAATACATACCTTAGGTATGCCTTACCCAATAAAACATTATGAGAATTGTGATAAATTTTCTTTGCAATATTAAAATTTTCTTGCAGCTATTACTACAGATCATAAGCCATCATCCTTCTCAGAAGCAGTCAAAGATGAAAGGTGGAGAGAAGTAATGTAGATTGAAATCGAGGCTCTTGATAAGAATGGGACATGGGTAATTGAAAAATCACCACCTGAAAAGAAAGCACTCGATGCAAGTGGATTTATAAAATAAAATATCATTATGCTGGGTCTGTGGAGAAACACAAAGCACGATTAGTGATACTTGGAAACCATCAAGAAAAGGGAATTGACTACAATGAAACATTTGCTCTAGTTTCTAAGATGGTTACAGTGCTCACATTTTTAGCTGCAGCTGCAGCAAAGAAGTGGGAGTTATACCAAATGGATGTACATAATGTTTTTTTACATGGCGATCTCCAAGAAGACTTGTACATGAGAATTGATGTGCTGTCAAAATACAACACATTTGATGCCTAAAACAAGGATTTTGTAAGTTCTTAATACAACTTTTTATAGTATTTATATGTTTTTGTGTTGGTCTTGCAGAAAATATAGGCTGACATGCTTTTGAGAAAAAAATAAAGATTTTATTGAAGTACAGGACATACGAGTCACCCTACGAGTCGTAGGGTGCCCTCTAGTAAGAAACAGTGAGCAAAATTAAGAAATTGTAATGTGAAGGTCAACCAAACGAGGCTAACCTACGAATAGTAAGTTTCACTATGACTCGTAGGATGTGCTCTCGTAACAAGAAATAGCGTGCCAAAAGTTTGGACCAAGAATTGCAACTCAAGACTACGCGAAGACACTACAAGTCGTAGAGCACACCAGGACTCGTAGCAATGGGTCGTAGCAATCAAGTTCAAAATGCTAAGTGCTGACTATGAAAGCTCGATTATGACTCGTACGTCACCCTATAAGTTGTATCTACGAGACGTAACTGCTGCCTGCTATAATTTTATTTTATTTTTAGAGTCTTTTTGTAAATAGTATAAATATTTGATGATAGGATTTTTGAAAGGGGGATTGGACACTTCATAGATTCTTGAGAGAACTTTGAATATTCTTACAGACTTTTCTAAGGTTTAGTGTGGGTTTTCATTATTTTTATTTGAAGACCCATTTTGGGGATTGAAAATCACATTGTGCTCAACTTCCATTAATACAAGCTTGTGATTTCAATATCAAAGGTGTGTTATTCTTTATTGTTCTTGGGTAATCTCTCAACCATGCCTTTTATATTCATTGTTGTTAATTTTCCCTTAGCCATGAGTAGCTAAGCACCCAAAACTTGGGCTTGTGGGAACCATGAGTAGTTGTGTGGGTAAACACTCAACTATGTCTTTTACATTCATTGTTGTTGATTTTGCCTTAGCCATGAGTAGCTAAGCACCCACAACTTGGGCTTGTGGGAACCATGAGTAGTTGACTTGAAATAACCTAGATTTTGTGCATTTCTTTGATTGGGTATTTGCATGTATTGTTTACTTCCTTTTATTTTGAATGTTGTTTGGTGGTGGCCAACACCAACACCTGCCTAATATCACGATTCCGACCAAGGTAGTGCC
>DF361514.1:23501-38340 GCA_000787875.1 Solanum virginianum | reverse complement strand
ATATGTTCTCATCTAATCAACCAAACCTGACCAAGGGGAGGTTGACTAGGAAAATGGGTAACAGTTAGTTGGCCTACAACCAAAATGATATTTAGTGGCAATAAAAAGGGTCTTTAGCAGCAATAGATATTGCTGCTAATACATTTACCCGCCATTACACTTTGGCCATTGAAATTGTCATCTCTAAAGCCTTTAGCGGTCATTTAATGGATTACTGATAAAGAGTGTTTTTATTGCCGCTACATGTCACGTGCATTAATGACAATTATTTAGCGGCAATTAAAATAATGACTTAATTCATTTTAAAATATCTTAATTTGCACCTTTTAGCGTCAATTTTACTGCCTTTAAAGCTATTAAATTTTCACTACAACTAACATGCTTTAAAGGCAATTCTTTAAAAGAAATTTATGACTATTAAATCTACCCAAAAAATGTGAAATTTTTCCAATTTTAGGACTCTCTTATTGCCTCTAAATCCAATTAATTTGTCACAACTAGTATATTCTTTTAGCAGCAACTGTAAAGTACGCTATATCACTGTAGAATATTTGAAGTAAAATAATATACGTATATACTGAAACAACATTCAAAGAAAAATACTACTATTTATTAAATTATTAAAAATATTATATGTTCTATTAAATCAAGTACTTATTTATAACAAAATGATGTATCTTCAAACATAAAAGATAAACCTACACTATTTGAGCTAAAGTACAATGTTTTAAATGAATATCGAATAGGCACAATAAAAAAAGCAAATGTTCAACTCTCAAACAGCTTCCGCTCCTCTTCATCTTACAAAAATCTTGCATTTAAATCATTGAACATCACAATGTATCACCTGAAATAGCAAAATATGTAAACATTATGAGCTTAAAATCTAATATATAAAAGAATTATGCGACTCTAGCCACAAATAAAGTAAAAAAGTAGCCTTTAACTTCAACCAATTCAAGCGAAAAGACAATTTATATATAGTACATGCCACAATAATGTACTTAATATAACCATTTGGAGTGATCCATTGGTTTGGACTTGGAACTTTCATGTTGGAGGTTTCATGTTCGAAACTCCCTGTCAATGAAAGCAAAGGATTTGTCTTCTGCTTTGAGCTCATCACACTAGGCTTGCCTAGTGTGGGTTACCTCTCATGGTTTGAAAACTATTGCATAGGACTGGAGTTAGGGCTTATTCGAGAGGCAAGATGATGTGTTAGTATGATTGGCACAGAAGATATTTCTTCAATTGGCAGAGAAAGAGTGAAGGAACACTATTCTGGACAAATCAAGTAATATGAATGTGCTTTAAATAAACTGCTTATAGTAATGGAGGGATTTGTCACAAAACTTGGTGTACTGTTGCTTAATGGAACACACAGACTTTTATTATACAAAGCCATGTTAAAGCATAGTTAATTTGATCACCAAATTACCCTTAACACACCAGACATAAAGATCAAGAATAAATTTTCACAATCTATATGAACGAGTTAAATTACTTGCATTAAATCATTATGATATTGTTTAAGAGACCATCACAAACAGATTGTAACCTAGGTTACTGCAAGGGCTAGATTTTCAAAGACTCATTAATTACTGGAATGCTGAAGTTCAATGGGTAAACAAGTGGGAACATAAGAAGAAACGATGAGAATTGAAGCAAGTATCGCTGGTGTTTTTGTCATGACAGTGTCTACTATGTGGAGGCAAAGTACCTATTGGATTCCAAGCATTGAGATACCAAGGCCAGAAGATCTGAGAGAAATAACACTTCTTGGACGATTCTTTCCTACTTTTCTTGTAATACTTTAGTTAGTCTAATTATATAATATCTCTTTAAATTGATCTTGAGTAGCTTTTTTTAAAAATAATTATAATCAATAGGTATAAAGCTATCCTGCAAGTTCTAAATAACAATAGTTTCCTTTCTTTTGAGAAACAAGTGATCTGCACTTGTTTGGTTTTGTAATTAATTACTTTGGTATCAAAAAAAAATTTCTTACCGCGAAAAAAGAGATCAACACAAACTAAAACTAAGGATATCTGATGCTAGCTAACGTAATAAAAGGATGACCTTAAACTTACAACCAAGCAACAAATATGCTTGTTTTGTCAAAAATTGATATGCTCCTATGAAATTAAACACAATGTCGTTTAGAATATTTTATCTTAAGATGATCTATTCAAGTTCAATGAATCTGTACATGATGTCAATGTAAGTTAACTAATTCTCTACTTTTGGATAAATTGAATCATCAATTCGTTCTCGCATAAGCAACATACATAAATGTATCAATAGACAATGGCAAGGTTAATTTAACATTCACCAACATGGTTATAGAATAGAGTATAATCAAAACTACGGATGAACATGGTACGATAGATATTGAATTATCATATCAATTCAAAAATTTTAAGATTGTAATTTTGGTATCATGATATTTTATCTGATATACATTTTACATTTTTGGGTATTCACAATTTACTAAAAATATCAAAAAATTGAATATTGTACCGAAGTATATAGTTACATAAAATAATTCATATATATTGATTATAATACTAACAAATTTACAAAATAGACGAGAAATCGTAGGCTGATAATATGTTACATAAAATAATTCATATATATTGATTATAATACTAACAAATTTACAAAATAGTATTAGTGTAAATTAATATTTAGACATTGACTACTCTATTTTAATTGAAATGTATTTTTATACAATTAATTAATAACATGAGTTGCTTGTACTTTTTTTCTGTATATATTTTACATATGTAAGGTGTTCGTATAATATAATTAAGGTAATTTTTGAAAAGTTGAAGTCATAATTCTCTATTATATGAGTATATATAGGAGTTAGGACCAAGTTGAACAAACTAGGATTATTGATTTACCAAACCACAAAATACCAAACAAAACTAAAAATACTGAATGATAATTAATTTGATATGAAAATAGTATAGTATTGTTAAAAATCAAAAATTGAAATTACCTTTGAAGTTTCAAATACTGTACCATACCATACCCACCCTTAATCAATACTATCAAATTTATAACTATAAAAAATATGAAATATTCTTACCAAACCGCTACCAACTAAACTAAATAGTATTAATATTATGAAAGAAAAAACATAGGTGCATTCCCTACTCCCAATTCTAAAATTTGCTAGTCAAAGATATTCTATACAAAGCTAAGCAACAAAACCAGAAAGAAGCGCACTTTCGAATCACTCCAAAAGATATTACATAAGCACTGTTATATGTTCATAGAGTTGATTACTGAAAAGAAAAGTAACTTATGAAATTGAGAATCATTTATCATATTAAATTATGAAAAAAATCAACCATTTAAGAGACGATGCTTTTTTGAAGTAAATGAATTAGAAGCCAAGGAAAAACTAATTTTAATTTATTTCATAAATCTTAAGTATTCTAATCCATTTAGATTAAGGGACTTTGATCTTGTATGTTTTAATTAATAGATCAAAAGTTTTACATATCATATGATAAGCAGAACCACAGAAAGCCTTAAGCAGTTGAGCTTACCTTGACAACCACGAGATGATCGTGCGATTGGTGATTAGACGATAGATGAGATTGAAGACAACCAGATGATCAATTAGTTAGTATCTCTTGACCAAATAGGATATCGCACATATCTTGATATTTAAGTGCTTAAGATAAATGGAGTGAAAGATGGATTTTGGTGAATAGAGTTCCAGAAAAGAGAAGGGAGAGAGGTATATAGAAATGAGTTTGGTAGTATGGTGATGGTGGATTTGTGGAAGATGATCGTGACAGTAAAAGGCGTCATATTTGGGTTTTTTAGTGAACAATGAGCAAAAGGAGGAAAAATAAAATTTCATTAAAAGTTATTCTACTAAGGCAATAAATAATCTTTTCTGGCCATTTGTCTAAATTGCCACTATAGATGTACTTTTGACTCGCTAATGTAAATTTGCCACTAATAATTTAGTGTAGGAAATAATTTATCGACAATAAATTTATTACCATTAAACAATTGTCCCTAAAGATCATTTTTGTTGTAGCACGCCACCAAGCGCTATGGTGAAATTCGACCTTCACCTTCACAAGAGGATTGAAAGAACCTAAGTTACCGTCCTGCATGCAATGTCTTGATTGAAGTTATATTGTCTAGTGTAATTAAGTCAATGAACCATGGGGAATCAATTCCCAAGTTGCCCGTCAATTTGATTGTCTTCTCGCATTTGTAGTGTAGTATTTCTCTTTGTTCTTCACTTTGAATTGTAAACCCCCCTCCATTCTAGAGAATATAGTGATCGATGCTTAAAAAGGATTGTTAGTGGATCAACATAGTCAAGCCCCGTATTCCCTATGGATTCGACCCTAACCTCTTCTTAGGTTTATACTTGACTACGACTGCTTTACTGTTGGAGTGTGAACATCAAAAATTATGGCGCTGCTGCTGGGGAACATGGCTAGGTTCTTGACTTGATTTCATTATTAGTTAATTTAGGTATTAATTTCTAAATTCTGTTGTATTTTACTCTTGTTTTTTTTGTTGTTTAGTTTTGTTTACAGGTATCCATGGGAGAGTACGTTAAGTTTTAGCTTAGACGAGAAATCGTAGGCTGATAATATGGCTGAATAAAAGCTCATTATCACAGGCGATTTATTTGAATCATTGCAATGATGTGTCCTATTTTATGGGCAGAAATCTGAAGACCCTCAGGTTCATTTGCATAATTTCATGCAAACACTGAAGGGATTGCTTGGAACAAGGCATCCAGCATGGGATGCCATGGCTCCTCAGATTTTTCCCATGACTCTCAAGTGCAAAGCTTCGGAGTGGTGGTCTATCCTCCTACCAGACGTTTGTTCCAACTAGGGTGAGGTGCTAAGGGTCTTCCTCATGAACTTTTATAAGGAGCCTAACAACTATCCACTACAGGATATGATTTTTAACTTTCAACGAATTCTAGAAGAGTCTTTGGGTGCAACTTGGGATAGATATAAAGAGTGTTCGGGGAATAAGCCAAATCATGGTTTACCGGATGATAAACTAGTGGAAAGCTTCTATCGAGCACTAAGCTCCAAATAACAAATGCATGTCGATGCCTTATTTGGAGGAGACTTTTAGGCATTTTTGAGGCAGCCGCTTAACAAAGTCACTGAGTACATGGACAAACTATCTACAATTAGACAAGAGTACCAATCATATCAAGACCAACTGGTTACTCCGACTAGTGTGTCAAGGGAAGGCTCTAGTAATGCAAGAAGGAATGGTGTGGTCAGTTGGATCAAGCTCCATATCAACAATAGGTTACAAAAAAACCTTCAAAAGCTGAGAGTATTCTTAGACAACTGATAAAGAAAGTGGATGAGCAAGAGGAGATGCTTCAAGAAATTAAATTTGATGTCATCAAGGTGAATTACAAGGTGGATCAACAAGTAATGGCAATTCAAAAGATCGATGGCCATGTTGAGAAGGTCTCTAAATAGTTATAGCATATTTTGTAGAGAGTCCCTCCCAGTCTGAGGAGGAGGGAGATGGTGATCAATCTGAAAGTCAAGCCACGATATTAAACAAGGTGCTTCTTGGGAGACAACCCAAGTATCTTTTATGTTTCTAGCTTTTTTTTATTATTATTATTTGAAATACTAGGTAGGGGATTAATGTTTGTTTTGATGTTTAAATCATTGTGTGAGTTGTGTTATTTTAGAAATTGGTGTATTTTGAGTTTTGGTTTGTAGGTATTAATCAAGATCTGATAGTTTGACGAAAATTGCAATTGGAACAGCCTCTAAGACTAAGCCTATGAGCCGTAGTACCCACTACGATTTGTAGTCATGCCTTGTAGAAGGAAAAAGTGATGAATTAAAGTTGGCACACACATTACGCACCAACCTTACAATTTGTAGGGTCCTGTATGAGTTGCAAGTGAGGTTTGTAGTGCCCACGTATGAATTTTAATTTTCTCTAAGTGTTGGCTCTACTATGAGACCGGGACCTATGAGTCGTAGGAAGCCCTACTACTCATTGTCAGGATTTCATAGATTAAGTCAAATCTCAATCAATGGCAGATCTTTCTCATATTATTAGACTGCATAGGCATCACACTGTTGTCCATTGGACACCAACTGACCGATCTGCAGAATTCTTAAAGTCGACCCAGTTAGAGTATATTAGGGGTCAAAATGAATTTGACCCCTAATTTCCCCTATTTGTTAACCCTATTTTTCCCTTAAACATTCCCACACCGTTTTTCCACTATTCCAACCAAATTTTCCTACAACCTACGTCACGTTTTTGAGATTTTTTGGCAAGTTTGTATTTCTAGGGTTTTGACACCCCCTTTTTCCCTTTATTTCAAATTATTGCTCTTCATATTCTCAAGTGGTATGTCTCCTTCATAAATTTTGCACACTCTTGTTATTATATATATATATATATATATATATATATATATATATATATATATATATATATATATATTGGCGAATGATTGCATGTGTGGTGATAATATTGAGTTTGCCTATGAGAAAATGATTATATAAGCATTAGAAGTAGGGTTTGGTCGATTCAAATTCCGTAGCATGATTTTAAATGGTGTGATTGATTTTGTTGGATGATTGTGATGTTGATGTATTGATAATTTGAGTATATTGCATAAGTGTTGGGTGATCAATGTTTAAGTTCATATTGGGGTTGGAATAGGGTGATTGTTGTATGATGGGGTTAGGGGTTATCTTTTGAGATGCCCATTGAACGAAATTGCCCTTGATCACTTTGAAATCCCTTGGTTGTATGTATTTGATTGTTGAGAGTTTGAGGATCAATTGTTCGTGGGTATTCCTCGAATGTGAGTTGAAATTATTGTTTGATTGTATTGATCATGCATAGATCTTTGGGAGATAAGTATTGATTTAGGTTTGTCATGATTAAGTAATGGGTTTCTTTGTGTGCTGAGATAAAGTTTAGAACTTCCTTCAATGCTACTATTTTTTATTTGAATGATTTTTTGGTTTGTGTGGCAAGATTACAGGCACTACAAGTGCCTTCTATTTTCTAATACAAGGACCATCGAGTTACAGGATGTCCAATAAATCGTAGTGGTCCCTCGTAGAAGGCAATAATCACCTGTGGTTCCTTATCTCTTACCATATGAGACTCACTTACGACTCGTAATGTCCACTATGAATCATAGTGAGGGATTCATAGGACCTATCTTGTTTTGAATTATTTTCTAATACCTACTACGAGCACAGGCTAGGACTCGTAGGTCATCCTACGAGTTATACCTGAATCTCATATATATGATCAGAATGATATTTTTTAGTTACCTTGGCACTACAAGGTTACTGTACGACTCGTAGTTCACCTTACGAGTCATACCTATGCCTCGTACCTACATACTTGCAACTGATTCTGTGAATTTTTTCTGTGTTTCCCTTTTTAGTCTTTGGTTTTTCTTGTTTCTTTTGTTGATTGATTTTAGATTACCAAGACATTGTGGTGCTTATTAATTGTATGGGCTTGATTTTTAGGGACAATGCCTCTAAAGGACAAGAACGCCATCAAAGCTTTCCAAAGAAAGTTGGTAGATGAGTCATCTGAAACAGAATAGTTAGAAGGGTCTGAGAAAGTTCACAGAGTCTGCATTGACTCTAAGGCAAATGTGCCTCAGACTAGAGCTCGCACTGTACTGGCCTCTATAGTTGTAGAGAGTCCCTCCCAGTCTGAGGAGGAGGGAGATGGTGATCAATCTGATAATAGTATGCCATAGATGACTCCCACTCACTCTGAGACCAGTTCACCGGAGGCTTTGCAGACTCAACACACTAAGGCCAATCCTTTTTATCCCCTTCACAGACCCCAAAAATAGTAGATGGGGTATTCCATGCATGAAAGAGATTTACGACAACGGATTGGAGCTTAAAGGCCAAGGAAAACCGATAAGGCAATTCCATAAGGAGTCGAGGCTAAATGACTCCAGGCTGAGTAGGATGCCAAACCTGGAGGCTGAGATTGATCGCCATGGACTGAGGTGGCTATCACAATGATTGGGCAAGTACGCCATATATCTAGTTTAGGAGTTCTACGCCACTTACTCTGCCATCATTCTTCGAGATCTTCCTAAGGGAAAGAAGGCTATTGATCAGCTGAGGTTGCTAGAAGTACTAGTTCAGGGTCAGATGGTTGATATCTCATAGGAGACTATCAGGATAGTTCAGTTCAGGCCGAATTATAGGATACCTTATCCCACCATCGAGTATGATACTAAGATCGAGAAGATGTGGCAGGCGTTAAATGAGAAGAATGTGGATCTAAAGACTGAGCTCCTCAAGAGGATAGCTAGCCAAATCTATGAGGGTGGTGATGAGCCTGCATAGATCACAAACCACATCGCACCTATAGGAAGTCTCACCTATCCTTCCTGCCAAATTCTGGTGGTCTATTATCTGTTGGCGCATCAGGCCTAAATTTGCAAATAATGTGATCATGATGGAGCGGGCTGTGCTGCTAGCCAGTATCTTAGCTAGCTACGATATAGATTGGACCCGAGTTGTGGCAGAGAAGATCCACGAGTCAGCGTTTCGTACCCAGACCTCATTGCCTTTTCCCATCTTAATACATAGATTATGTAATGAGGCTGGCATACATGTCTCTCTCCACATGGACCCACATATAGAGGTCATGCATACTATGGATCCCAGCCTAATTAAGGCTAATGAAAACCCGCTAGCCCTATAGCGAGTAGCTTCTCCTCCTATTCCAGATCCATTCCCTACAGAGCCATACACTCAGGAGTCTAATACAGCTACCACTAGTTCTACTCACTTGTAGTAGAGCTACCTCCAGTTGTTGATACTAAGGCGATACAATCCTCTGATATATCTGCACTAGCACCTTCTACTACTCAGGTTGCTTCCGCAGACTATCATTTTATATCTGCCTTTGCTTTCCAAGCTTTGGTGCACAAGTTAGCGAAGATGGAGCTCCAGCTTAGTAAGTTGACTGGCTAGCTCAAACCTTGGGTTAGTCAGATGGTCTAGGACTCAGAGTGGGGCCAAGGAATACACTCGAGAGGTTGTAGATCGAAGACTTAATGTAGTGGATACCAGGATGAATGCCTTTGAGGATAGGGTCCAACGGAGACTTGAGGGTACACGACCTGCTGACATGGCTGTTGTGATGGATGAGTTGGCCATGTTCAAGGCTGACCTGTTGAAGATGTTAGCGGCTTTGATGATAGTTCCCATGTTAGCACCTGAGGGTGATGAGTGATTGACCTACCTGATGATTGCCCGCATGCCCACTGGAAGAGACCCCTCGAGAGTGAGGATACAACTATGAGCCAGAACAGGCCTAGGGCAGATGATATGGTGGCAGCACTAGAGAAGCAGATTACTGATAAGGAGGTGTGAGAGTCATTAGCTCTAGAGGCAATAAGAAAGGACCAGGAGCAGCAGATAGCACAAGGAACAAGTAGCTCGGGGATAGCTGTAGCCCAGACCACCAAAGAGGAGATTGAGCCCCAGGACCAGATGGATGCCGGTGCTTGAGCATCTTATGTTTGTTACTTTTGACCCCCATACTTATTGTTACTTATGGATATTTTGTTCTCATTTTAGACAATGTTTTTATGTTGTTTTTGCCCCAGGACCAGATGGATGCCGGTGCTTGAGCACCTTATGTTTGATACTTTTGACCCCCATCCTTATTGTTACTTATGGATATTTTGTTCTCATTTTAGACAATGTTTTTATATTGGTTTTTGGATACTTTTGAATGTTTTGTTTTGGATGTTTGGTTTTAATTATGTTTTGGATGATTGGTTTTTAAATTTTATATATATATATATATATATATATATATATATATATATATATGAGTATGTATATGTATGTGTGTGTGTGTATGTGTGTGTGATTACTTTGAGGACAAAGTATTTTCTTTTGGTGGGGTGTGGGAACTTACGGATTAGGGTGAAGTCTGAGTAGCCTTTAGTCCATATCTTCCCTTATTTTTTATCCCAAGGTTTTCTTGCCGTGTTTCTTTTTTCTTGTGGATGTTTTTAATTTCTTTGAACCAGCATGTTTAGGTAGTGTAGACAATTTGTAGATATATAGAAACTATTATCTTTTGGCATGTGCATAATCTTGAATGATTTTGTGAATGTTTTGAAAATTGGGTACCCTTGAAATATTTGGGATTATTTGTTGCCATTGCAATCTTGCATATGATTATTTGGCAATGTTTGTTCTGATAAAGAAGAGGCACGTTGATGCCTGAAGCATGACCTGTGAGTCCATGTTGATTGTGTATGTGATGTCATGTGTGTGTGAGCCTATTTTGTCATATTCATGCATTGTGTACTGACTCAAAACTTGCCTTGTTACTCTAAGATTGCACTAGAGAGATGGTTGATTAGGAAAAGATCTTAGGCCATTGTTCATTTATTGAGTCCACTTTTACCTAAATGAGCTACCCAATGTAGTAGTTAATCCTTTGTTCCAAATGTTTGATCTTTACATGTACCTGTTCTTTTTTGACACCAGGCTAGCCTAACCTTTGTTGTGTGAAATACCTTGATATTGGCCCTGGTCTATCTTTGAACATGTGAACTTTGATTGAGGCAAAAATTCTAAGTTGAGGGTGGCTACCAAAATTGGCCCTGGTTTAGGGAATGGATATTCTGTACTTCACCTCAGGCTAAAAGCCTAAGTTGGGGGTAGCCTTTGTTGTGGTAAAGTAATAAAAATGAGGTGGCTAGTTGGGAAAGAAAGAAAGAAGGAAAAAAATCATGTGCCAAGTGAGAGAAAAAAAAAAAGAAAAGTGTCTTGGAATGAAAAAAATAGCAAAATGAGTTCAAAAATTAGACACAATTGAAAAGAAAAAAAAACACTCGAAAAACCTTGAAAAGGAAGAATAAGGGACAATAAAATGAAAATAGTCGAGTTATGAGGTAAAAGTGTTGAAAACGTGGTTTAAGGATAGCTTTTAGTCACTAGTTGCCTAAAATGTCATACCAAAGTCCCATGAGCCTACGTTACAAGCCCATTAAGTCCTAAATTGATCTTAGTTCAATAGTCAATAGTCTTAAGTATCAGTATAGGGGAAAGCCTATGGTGTTGGTTACCATGCATGAATTTTATTTGCGAGAGTGAGAATGCTTGCATAGTCCCTGAACTTTGTTACTTTTTGAGTGAAATATAGGGACTTCTTTTCTGTGAGAGCATTTGCATTGCATGATTGACATTTGACTTGTTCAGTGACTGTGGATTGATGATACTCCTTCACTTGTCATAGTTCGATTGTTAGATGCGTCATTATGTTTTGGTCTACTTGGTAGCTTTGCAATCAGGTTTTAAAAATGAGAGTTAGGTACCTGAATTGGAGTCCGGATGCATCATTGTGTTTTGTTTTACTGAGTAGCTATGCAATTAGGTTTGAGAATGAGAATTGGGTGCCTAATTTGGAATTAAGTGATGTATATGTCATTAGGATAGTTGCTATGTATTTCTCATTGTCTATTTAGATTGAGTCGTCGCTTGTGGACAAGCAATAGTTCTAAGCTGAGTGTGTTGATGTGCTGTCAAAATACAATACATTTGATGCCTAAAACAAGGGATTTTGTAAGTTTTAATGCGGCTTTTTATGATTTTTATATGTTTTTATGTTGTTCTTGTAGAAAATATAACTTGGCATGTTTTTGGGAGAAAATTGCAGATTTTGCTGAAATACAGGACATGCGAGCAACCCTATGAGTCCTAGCCCAAGCTACAAGTCATAGGGTTCCCTCAAAGCAAGAAACAATGAGCAAAATTAAGAAATTGCAAAGTGAAGATCAGCCATATAAGGCTAACCTATGAGTCGTAAGTCTCACTACGACTCGTAAGATGTGCTCTCGTAATAAGAAATAGTGTACTAAAAGTTTAGACCAAGAACTGCAAGTCAGGACTACGAGAAGACTCTACGAGTCGCAGAGAACACCATGACTTGTAGCAATGGGTCGTAGCAGTCAAGTTCAAAATGTCAAGTACTGACTTCGAAAGCCCGATTACTACTTGTAGGTCAACCTACGAGTACTATCTATGAGACATAACTGCTGCAGTTATATTTTTATTTAATTTTTAGAGTCTTCTTGTAAATAGTATAAATAGTTAATGATAGAGGTTTTGAAAGGGGGATTGAACACTTCACAGATTCTTGAGAGAACTTTGAATATTCTTAGAGACTTTTCTAGGGTTTAGTGTAGGTTTTCATTATTTTAATTTGAATACCCATTTTGGTGGATTGAAAATCACATTGTTCTCAACTTCCATTAATACAAGCTTGTGGTTTCAGTATCAATGGGATGTTATTCTTTGTTTTTCTTGGGTAATCTCTCAACCATGTCTTTTACATTCACTGTTGTTGATTTTTCCTTAGCCATGAGTAGCTAAGCACCTACAACTTGGGATTGTGGGAACCATGAGAAGTTCACTTAAAATAACCTAGATTTTGTGCATTTCTTTGATTGGATTTTTGCATGTATTGTTTACTTCCTTTCATTTTGAATGTTGTTTGGTGGTGGCCAACACCAAACCCTGCCTACTATCATGATCTCGACCAAGGTAATGACGAATAGGAAAAGGGAAGTAGATGAGAAAATTCGATTGATATGTTCTTGTCTAATAAACAAAACTTGACCAAGGGGAGGTTGACTAGGACAATGGGTAATGGTTAGTTGGCACGCCATGGTTTCCAATCAAGTGCCATGGTGAAATTTAACCTTCACCTTCACAACAGAGATGGAAGAACCTAAGTTACCATCCGCCATGCAATGTCTTGATTGGAGTTATGTTGTCTAGTGTAATTGAGTTAACGAACCATGGGGAATATAATTACTAAGTTGTCCCTCAATTTGATTATCTTCTGGCATTTGTAGTGTAGTATTGCTCTTTGTTCTTCACTTTGAATTGCAAAACCCCTCCAGCCCCATTCTAGAGAATATAGTGATTGATGGTTGAGATGATTGTTAGTGGATCAACATAGTCAAGCCCTGTATTTCCTATGGATTTAACCCTACCCTTTGGTTAGGTTTATACTTGACTACAACCCCTTTACTGTTGGAGCGTGAACATCAAGAATGCCTCCTGGTTTCAAAGTACAATATTCTGATATGATTTATAGACTGCGAAAATCAATTTGTGGATTGAAGCAAGCCCAAGATGTTGGTTCGCAAAGTTATCAGCTTCCTTGAAGAAGTATGATTTCATGCAATCCTACTCTGACTACTCATTATTTACTCTACAAAAGAATGATGTTCAGCTTAATGTTTTTTTTTATGTGGATGAGTTGATAATTTCTGAAAATGATCATAGTGCTATGCAAAAATTTAGAATCTATTTGAGTGATTGCTTTCATATGAAAGATTTAGGAGCATTGAAATATATTTTGGGTATATAAGTTGCGAGAAATTCAGAAGGCATTTCCTTTGTCAACATAAGTATGCATTAGATTTATTTCTGAAGTTGGATTACTAGGAACTAAACCTACTAATGTTCTTATGGAATCAAACAACAAATTAGCACTAGCTGAGGGATGTCCATTTGGTAATCTAGTGCTTATACCAACGCATTATTTTTTTTTGGAAGGAAAATACATTGAGTTTATCATTTGGTTCATTTTGGAGGTCAAAATAACACTTACTTTCCAAATTGTCCAAACATGGCAAACTTGTGCATTAGTGGATTTGTCCTATTGTTTGCATGTACCATATGAATTTATGCATTGCCCACGAGAAGAACATTGGAAAGCTGCGCTACAAATTATTGGATTTTTGAAAGGAAAACCTGGACAAGGTATTTTATTGCGTAATGTATGTGATTTGAAGCTATATGGATAGTGTGATTAAGATTGGGCAGGTTTCCCTTTGATATGACGATTTCTCACTGGATGGTTCATTCTCTTAGGCCATTCGCCAATATCTTAGAAGACTAAAAAGCAACAAATAGTATCCAGACATCTACAAAAGCTGAATACAGATCTATGGCCACTACAACTTGTGAATTTAAGTAACTAAAGGAAATTTTGTTCAGTCTAGGGGTGGCACATCCTTCATCAATAAGACTGCACTCTGATAGTCAGTCAGCACTACATTTAGCAAAAAATCAAGTATTACATGAAAGGACGAAGTATATGAAAATAGATTGTCATTTTCTCCGAGATGAGATAATGAATGACTATATTCATCAAACATATGTTTTCTCTAAAGTGCAACTCACTAATATTTTTATAAAAGCATTAGGAAAGCATCAGGTTGATAACCTTATTTACAAGTTGGGCATTCAAAATCTTTGTCACAACCCCAATCTAAGGGCCGTGACTGACACCCGTTTGGGGTGTCTAGAACACATAACCAAATCAGATACCAATATGAGTTACTATTCATTTTACAAATATTCAACAGAGTTTCCTCTGTAATACTGACTAGCAACCTGAAATAGAAAAGTCCAGCGAACCAACAGATGAATAACAAACATAGACATATATATATACGCAGGCCAATAAGGTCACCGCTGCGGTCCTGCCGCCTAATAAATATAGCATATGTACAGAATGTCCAGGAATCCTGCTAACCTATATGACTGAACCTGCGGGCATGAAACGCAGCCCCTGATGAAAGGGGGTCAGTACAAAAGATGTACCGAATATGTAAAGCAGGAGATAAAAAATATTGTCAGAATAGCAAATTGAACATAGACAGAGGAAGTGCTTATAGACATCAGAGTATCAAACTGAACATGGACATAGAAAACACATATAGTTATCAGAACATAGTCAAAGGATTTTG
>DF361514.1:0-23400 GCA_000787875.1 Solanum virginianum | reverse complement strand
CCACACTTGCGCCATACCACAGCATCATACCAGAAAGTTCAAATCTCCGAACAAATCTCCAACACAAAGTACAAATGTAGGATAAGTGAGCCAGCGTCCCTAAACTCAGTTATCCTATAATAAGTGTGGCATAAAGCCACCAAACCAAAGGCCCAATCTCATCTCAACACCGTCTAAGCGAAGCCGACCCATGGTCCAGGCCGACCTTACCGTAGCCAACCACCTTCGGAAATATATACATATATATATACATAGTATGTTACGCACGATTATAACCGGCTCGGGAACCGGTGAACGAATATATATAGAGGCCCGAACAGAACAGAGCAGATCATGTGTATAAACAAGTCATTTTTCAACTTTAAGCTGATAATATTTTACTTTGAAAATTTCAACGTGGGTATATGTCCATATTTGGGAAGCAAATTAGTAGTTCCAATCACCTTTCACTTTCTGGAAGCCAAATGAGTACTTATGTTCTCAAGTGGTTCAAAGTTGGTAATTATGAGTGTTCATAATAGATTACAAGTGTTTCATGCTGTTTAAGCTCGTATTTACAGACAATTTATTTGTCAAGTCAAACTACTCCTTTAAAGTTCATTGCCAAGCTTATTTCTCAATGCTTCCATGTTGCCATGGATTTGTAGATTTTTGGACTCTTTGTGAAGAGTTAAAAAGGACCATTATGCCAAAAAGTTGCTTCTCAAATTCAAACTTAATGGTATGATCATGATTAGAAAATAACCGTACTTATACCAACGCATTATTTTTTTTTGGAAGGATAATACATTGAGTTTATCATTTGGTTCATTTTGGAGGTCAAAATAAGACTTACTTTCCAAATTGTCCAAACTTGGCAAACTTGTGCATTTTAAAAGTATTTCAAGAACTTACATTACTTGAGTTCTTAATAATAGAGGAAATACTTGGGAACACACTTAAATTGGAATTATTGAGATTTTAGAATAACGGAGAATTGTTTCTATTTAACATCAATGACATATATACATAGTTCACATTAAGTTTCTATCATTTTTGAAGTTTGGGACAAAGGTGGCTTCAAACTTGTCAATCTC
The DNA here is from genome assembly GCA_000787875.1 of Solanum virginianum. NCBI lineage: Eukaryota > Viridiplantae > Streptophyta > Magnoliopsida > Solanales > Solanaceae > Solanum > Solanum virginianum. Next base: position 22,324 of record DF361514.1, on the reverse strand, counting down.
TTTGAGGTTCAACTTGTCACTTTTTCATATTTATCAAATTTGGTTGATTTATATAATAAGTCAATGGTTTCAACTTACATGGTTGCCAAACTAGTCCTTCCTTGGGGATCACACACTTTATTTGTAATAAATTTGGATTACATAAGAGTCAAACTAGAATAGTCTTCTCACACTTTAGGAAGAAACAATTGTATAATTTAGGCTCAAGTTGGAGGCACGAGGGACTTTTCAAAGCATACTACATATGATAGTTGCAAACTAGTCAGACCAAGAGAATGAAGCTTTACATACCTCAATCACTTTTCCAACTAATCCAAGTGCAAAACCGATCCAATTTATGCTTCAAGATGTCCAATGTCTCACTTGGAATCTTTGCCATGAATGATTCTCTCCCAAATTCTCTGAAGATTAAACTGCCATGACAAATCCTTTCCAGGTATGTGTGAGGGCACAGTAGAGGTAACAGAAGTAACCTTGGTATATGCTGAAATGCTTGGCACAAAAATAGCTTTTGAGAAGTAAATACTTGAGGATGCACAGGTATCAACAAGCCTAGGAAGAAGAATTTGAGGATCTCTTGCATCCATGCAGTTGAATAGCAGAATCTTTTCGTTCAACTGCAGCAGCAGAAAACCATTTTGTGCAAGCATCCATTCTCTCAGGACTGTGAGCTCCATCGAGGTAGAAGGTTAGATCTCCTGAAGACCTTTTATTTCCTCCAGATGTATTGATGAGAAGGTCAATAACAATCTGAGCCTTGCCAGAAAGATATGCAGCTGAGAGACCCCTCAGGAATTTCACTGGTAGACCATCTTTCTCATATGCCAACATCTTCAAACAGCCGGACAAATTTAGCCTTGTTCCATTTAACTTTTCCAATATTAGTGGTCCAACAACTTCCAGAGGAATCATCAACTCATTGGCCCTTTCTTGAAGAACTTCCATTGCTTCAGAAAGTTGTGGTACAGTGAATGTAGGAATATAAGGCTTAAGAATTCTGGCCTTGTGAGAAGCAATCTGGCCTAGTGCATCTTCTAAAGTTTCCATGTGATCCATACCTAGAGAAGTAATGCCATAGATAACAGGTTCCTTAATCTTGCATATACTATATGTAGGAGCAACATGAATACCCCATAGGATGCATTACCACATTTGTAGAATCCAGTTTTCCACCGAGACCAACTTCAATGATGGTAACATCAACCTTCTCTCTCACAAAAATTTTGAAAGCCAACACAGTAAGGAACTGGAAGAGAGGAGGCATAGGCAAGTCTTCGGAGATGTTCGCCTTGAGCTGATTCCAACAATCCCAAAAGTATAGAAGAAAATTTTTGCTGGCATATGTCCATCCCACCAAGTCAGTATCTTTCTCTAACATTGATCAAATGCGGCAAAGTGAAAAGTCCTGTACTGAAACTACACACCCGTAAAATTGCTTCAGAGAATGCACATGTTGAGCCCTTTCCTTTAGTTCCAGCAACATGGATAATCTTAAGGCCAGGTATCTTTTCTTCCAAGCCCAAAATCTGGTTGTACCTCAACATTCTGTCCAATTTCTGGCTTTGACCCCTAATGGCAGATATGCCATTTCTTTTTTTTTCTGAGTAAAGAGAGTCGAAAGAACTTCCATAGCAGATTCATATGCGGATGGAAGCTGGAACTCTTGTGAAATATCTTGACTATTTTGACTGAACTTTCCCAAAATTTGAGATGACATATTCCTATATTTGAGTCCTTTTAGCTTTTTCACCCCATCAATATGTGCACAAGAAGGTGAACTCAGAGCCATCCATGTAAATCCACTGAGGAAATGGTTTCTTCTAACACAAATTTCAGAATAACCCATACTTTCTTGACCCAAATAAGGATTCTTGTAAAGTAATACTTGGACCATGGATCTTTAAAGGGTTAATTTCATTTTGGGGGTGCTTAAGATTCTCAATTCTTGAACCCCATAATCTTTTTCTCTGTCAGTCTGGTGAAGCTATGGCCGTGGAGATGACCAACTAGAAGATGAGAAATAGTACCAATACAGTTTTAATTTGGGAAAAATAAGATTAAAAAAATGTGGAATTCCAAGGAAATCCCTGCCAAACCCGAGAGCTCTCTTTGGTGAGCTATTGTTCTTATTGATTTTTTTTCTTTCTAAGTATTTTCTAAGTGGAAAATGAATTCAAGATGTGGAACATTACAATCTTCATGCACCAACTTGAGGGGGAGGCGGGGGGCTATTAAGTAAGATCTTTGTAAATATATTAAGTTTATATTGTTTATCTATATTGTAAGATATGTAAGATTCTTTAAGATATTATAGGATATATTTTAATAAAGATATGCGATATACTATAAGATATTATAGGATATATTATTGGGATATGATATTCTCAAAATATCTTTAGAAGAGATTTTAGGAGTAGGAGACTAAACCTCATGTATATATATCTTTCTTTCCTGGAATGAAAAGCAAGTCAGATTCTTCAAACACTAATCTCTGTTTTTATAGTCTACAATATGTATTATAAATGATTATTCATGAATAAAACATATATTATATGTGTCTTATAATTGTTCTTATTTATATCACTAAGTAAAAGACTGAGGTTTGCAATGTGTATTAAATATGTATTATGAATATTAATATTTTTCCTCATTTTGTATTCGTGAAGGCTAGGTGTGATACCTACAAATGGCATTAAATATGTATTGTTTGTAAATTAAGCATGCATCATAAATATTGTAAATATTTCTAGGTGTATCACCAGAAAAAAAAGAGGAAAACCTGCAAAATATATTAAATATGTATTAAAAGTGGGTTTCAAATTTTGTTTTTTGTATAACTGAAAAAAATGAGACCTGCAATATATATTAAATAAGTATTATAAGTGTTGCAATAATATTTTTTGTTCTATGTCCCAAGAAAAAGGAGTGAAGCCTACAATACGTATTATAAATATATTATAATTATTGTAAATCTATATATAATATGAAGGAGAAACATAAATAAGGTGATGTGGAACCCCTCTATAGTCTTTATTTACATGTATTTATTTTTTATTTTTTGGTCTTTTTTTTAAATTCAGAATTAGTTATTTATCATGATTCAAAAATCAAGGTGATGATGACACACATCTCAAATCTATTCCGATGTGTAAGCTGAACAAAAAAATCAAATATGAGACTTGTAGAAGGAAATTTGGTAACGTTCAAATATACTTTTAAAAAAGCAATATAAACAATTGTGTGCAATATATATATCCAACTTGTGAGTTGGGGTCGATCCCACAGGGAATATGGATGAGTATTGTCGATAGAAAATTTTAATTTGACAATCGTTATTAAAAGGGCGGTAGGGAGGGATTTGAATGAAAAAAAGAGTGTGTGTGTATATATATATATGTATGTATATATAATATCTTGCAATTTAATATTTATTTGTATCGAAAAGAATATAAGTAGCTAGGAATGTGTTATAATAATTTCATAACTCAATAAAAGTATTATGTTAGTGATCTATTTTATTTTTAGCATGTCGAACTAGTAAGTTATGCTTGTTGGATATTGTAAAAATGTTTTAACTATTTTCTATATATCATTACTTAGTCATAAAATATATTATTGATGACCACATAATAATATTTTGTGAATGCAAATATTATAAGATGAGTATTCACTCTTGCATGGCAAATACATAGTCATATACATGACAAATACAAGGTCATATATATGGTAAATAGAAGGTCATATGCATGACAATTACATGGTCATATGCATGGCAAAACCAATACCATATGCATTAAAAAACAAGGTCATACACCATACTTAATGGCCAAGTTTTTGCAAGTATATATATGACATCTTCTTGGCATAAAGATGCAAGAACAAGAGAAAAAAGAAGAGGAAAGAGAAAAGAAAGTTAATACATTTTCTCCTTATATAATATCATTGTTATTTAGCCTACAAATATAATCACCTTTTCTACTTGCTTAATTTTGTAGTATTTATATTTTGTTGATTCATATATCCTGTAAGTATTTAGAGATGGTTTATTTAATCATGGAGAAATATTTCACGCTGCTGAAATAGTTTCTTAGGAAAGCGCCTAGTACGACTCAAGTATTATTTTTACTTATACATGTATACTACTTAAAATATTATTGTACTAATGTTTATCTAAATTTCATTGATTATTTTGACGTATTAATTTTCTCTTGTATTTTATCTTCCCAAATATATATATATATATATATATATATATATATATATATATATATATAGAGAGAGAGAGAGAGAGAGAGAGAGAGAGAGAGAGAGAGAAATTTTTGTCCTATAGTCTAAGAAACTATGGAACCTAATACTACTGTGAAAATTTCTGACTCTATCAATGTCGATATTACCCTCATTTCTCAGGTCCCAATTGTCCTACTATATGCCAAACCATTTCCAAATGTGTTAAATATTGAAGCCTTCGCTAATAAAAATTTCAACAGATGGCAATAACGTGTATTTTCACTACTAGATGTTCATGGTGTTGCACATGCATTATTATATTCACAGCTTGATGCAGATGTTGATAACAAAATGCTGGAATCATGGCTATGCCAATAAGGTATGTCATCACACCATTTTACAAACTATTTCTAACAAACAATTTGATGTATACGTAACTGCAAAGAAGAAAAAGTTATTTGGGAAGTATTAATTAAAAAGTTCACTTTTGAAGATGCCACCAAACAAAAGTTTGTGTTTGGAAGATTTTATCAATGGCAGATGAGTAACGAGAAGGAGATAAAAATTCAAATCAATGAATATCAAAACTTGCTAGAAGACTTAAAATCTAAGGGGATCACTTTACTAGAAAAATTTGTTGTTGGAGTGCAGATTGAAAAATTGCCTGAGTCGTTGAATGATTATAAAAATAACTTAAAGTATAAGAAGAAACATTTCATGCTTTAGGAAATGATTACTCATATTCTAATTAAAGACACCAACAGAAAGGAGTCATTCAAAACAAAGGAACTGACACTCAAGGCAAATCACGTACAAGGCCAAAGAAGAAAAAAAATAGGTATGATAATACGTCTTGAGGTTATAAGCCTTATAACCCCAATTATAAGAAAAAGAAAGACTCCTATTTTACTTGTGGAAAATCAGGTGATCATGTCGTATAGTGCAGGAAAAGAATAAAAAATGACAATGAAAAGGGTTATCTGTGACACCTTGTACCTCCATGATCTATAAATCCATGTTTCAAGCCTTATTTGTCTAGGTGGGGAGTCTATTAGGTTCGTAGGAGACTTCTAGTACTTAGACGAGTTAAAGGACTATGAGTTGAGTTTTGGGTGTTGGTTTATGCAAGGGTCAATTTTAAATAAGCATAACTGTTAGGACACTTGGAATTGGATGTCCTACAATATGTCAAATAAAAGCCTATTGAGTTATCTTTCTGACGCACATGGTTTTACCTTATTTAGAGTTTGGAGTCAAAAGTTATGACCATTTTACTGAAGACAGCCAGTTAGAATTGCAATACAAGATCACTGTTATAGGTCGTAAATCGGGGTACGAATCATATTTCAGGCTCATAGAAATTTCAAGAATCTCCAAAATATAGCCCAGGGATTATGGGAGGGGTCCTAGGGTTATAGTACTGTTTATGGGTGGTAATGGGGCCAGTAACAGACATTTGACAGCTTTTTAGGAAGGGTTATTTTGGTCCTTTCCCACCCTTTCTAAGCGCTAGATTGACGTTTTTGTACTCATTTATGGTCCCAAACTCTTAAGTTCATCTTTTTATTGCCAAAATACTATCTCTAAAACCCTCTAAGACTTCCCCAAATCATTTTCAAATCCTCTATTCAAATTCAATGAAACTCAAGCACAAGTTTTGGATTTCAGAACCCCATTCTAGGCTTCAAGTCTTTCTCAACTCATTTTCAAGAATTCAACATCTATGGTATGTGAGTTTAAACCATTGGGTACTTTCACTAATGGTGCCCAAACTTCCTTTTTACATAAATTACATGTTTTTAAGTTGATTTACTTATGGGTCTCACTTATTATAAATTTGACTATGAACTATGTTGGGGTTTCATAAAAGTGTGGCTGCTTAAGCATGTTTTGAGCTATGAATCTTTGATCTATCTTGAGTTTTGATGAAGTGTTTTGATGTATATTTCCTGAGAGTATTACCAAGTATTGGTGGGTGGTTTCACATTAAATTTTCTTGCGTGATTTCACTCTAGAATTGCATGATCTTACAATAGCATTACACACCCGCCAAGTATTTGATAAAATGTCCAGATTATGTTTCTTGAGTTGTTGAAGGCCTAATGTATGACATATGATTTAAGTGACTTTATGATGATGAAAGTAATAGATATATGTGTTGATTTCATGTAAAGCATCTATAGTATTGTGAGTTGACTGTAACCAATTGAGGGATTGATACCTCAATCACCTTGGATGGGGGTGGTAAGCCATCAACAACTTGAGGGGCAGATGCCACAATCACTTCTAGCAAATGGCGGTCATGTACGTTAACCAATTGAGGGGTTGACACCTCAATTGCGTAAGATGAGAGTTGTAAGCCATCAACCAATTGAGGGGTTGATACCTCAATGACTTCTAACAGAGGGTGGTCATGTCCTTCAACCAATTGAGGGGTTGGTTCCTCAATCACTTCTAAGGGGTGGTCTACCTTGGATTCCAAGTACAAAGTTTTCTTGGTCTATAATGATGGTTTCTTCCTTCATATGTAATATAGCCTATATATAAGCATGTTTACCTCAAGTATCATTCATGTATGCCATGTTGTTATATACTTATCTATTGCCTACTTATGCATTTCAATTATGTTACCTTTCCATTGTTGCATTGCATCCTACATACTTAGTACATTCAAATATACTGACGCATACTCTATGCCTACATGATGTCATCATGTAGGAAACAGACCCTAACTTGATCATCCTCCTCCTCTACGTGTAATGTACGATTTCTCTCAAAGTGAATTGGTGAGTCCTCAACCCTGAGAAAATACTTCTCTTGATTAATGCTATGTATTGACTCTTTTTATGTTGAAAACTTATGACTATGAGGGTGAGTCCGGAGATTGTCTTGGCCCCCACTGCTATCTAAGTAGTAGAGGTATTGTTGGAACCTTATGATGTATTAATGCTATACTATTGGCTTGTTATGTTTCTATGGTATCAAGGATGTCCCTTAGCCCCATATTCTCATTTTATTATCTCTCATTGTTGCTTTATTGCTTCAACAACCAAGGATGTGTAATGATATGTTAAGAGGCTTATTTGGGGTCCCTTCGTATTCCCCATTCGTCGTGTCACATCTAGGCTCTAGGCTTGGGTTGTGACAAATGCGATTCCACTGGAGAGAGGTGGATAATAAGGAGGTGCCTTAAGGGACAATCGATTTTATGCTCTTCAAGTGAGGCAAGGGGTAAATGAGGTGCCCGATGTCATCACCGGTATGTTAAAAGTTTTTGATTTTGATGTCTATGCATTAATAGACTAGGGTTCTTCCCTTTCTTTTATTACTCCTCTTATTGCCAAAAAGATTCATGTTGAACTCGAATTATTGTGTGAGCCTTATGAGGTGTCTACTCCCATTGATGTATCTATTGTTGCTAGAAAGGTGTATAGAAATTATCCCGTTTGAATCTTGTATAAAATTTTACCTTGTGATCTTTTTGAGTTGGATATGGTGGATTTTTATGTTATTCTTTGGATGGATTATATTATGCCTCTATTGATTGTAGAACCTGAAAGGTCAAATTCTAATTCCCAAATAAACCCATCCTTGAGTGAGAGAGTCATGATGTGGTGGTCAAGGGTAGGTTTATCTCTTGCATTAAAGGCCTAAAGTTAATCTCTAAGGGGTGTCTCTATCATCTTGTGAGGTTTAGGGATGTTGAGCCCAAAGTCTTTCCTATAGAGTTGGTTCTGGTGGTGAATGAGTTTCTTCATGTCTTTCCTAATGATCTTCCTGGTGTTCCTCCCGAGAGGGAACTAGTATTGTATGGGTGGAGATAAAGGCGTTGAAAGAGCAATTGAGGAATTTGTTGGAGAAAGGTTTTATTAGGCTTAGCTAATCACCTTGGGGTCTACCAGTGTTGTTTTTGAAGAATAAAGATGATAGTCTTAGAATGTGCATTGGCAACTGGCAACTTCATAGGATCACCATAAAGAATAAGTATCCTCTACCGAGGATTGATGAATTGTTTGACCAACTTCAAAAGGCTAGTCACTTCTCTAGAATTTATCTTCATTCGGGGTATCATCAAGTGAAGGTAAGAGAGTGTGACATTCCCAAGATAGCCTTCCGGACTAGGTATAGGCATTATGAATTTGTGGTTATGTCTTTTGGGTTAGCCAATGCATCGGTTATCTTCATAAATCTTTTGAATAGGGTCTTTAAACCCTACCTTGATATGATTGTGGTGGTTTTGATTGATGATATTTTAATCTATTCTCATAGTGAAGAGGAGCATGTGGCTCATTTGAGGGTAGTACGACAAAGATTGAAGGAAGAGAAGTTGTATGCTAACTATGAGAAATATGAATTTTGATTGAAAGATTTTTCCTTTCTAGGTCATGTGGTGTCGGGGGATGGTATTAAGATGGATCCTAAAAGATGAATGTGATTAAAAATTGGCCTAGACCATTGATCCCATCAGACATTAGAAGTTTCTTGGGTTTAGTGGGTTACTACTGGTGGTTTGTGAATGGGTTCTTTTCTATTTCTTGTCCCATAACTAAGTTGACCCCAAAGAAGGCTATGTTTGTGTGGACTGATGAGTGTGAAATCAGTTTCGAAACCTTGAAGGATAAGCTTGTCTCCGCTCCTATCTTGTCTCTACTGGAAGGGTTGGAAAGCTTTGTTTTGTATTGTGATGCCTCCCGAATTTGTTTGGCCTGTGTTTTGATGCAAAATGGTAAGGCGATATCCTATGCTTCTAGACAACTCAAGGTGCATGGAAAGAATTATCCTACTCATGATCTTGAATTGGCTGTCGTAATATTTGATTTGAAAATTTGGCGTCATTATTTGTATGGGGTGCACGTTGATGTGTTTACCTGTCATAAGACTCTCTAATATGTGTTTACTCAAAATGATCTCAACTTGAGGAATTGAAGGTTGTTAGAGATTCTTAAGGATTATGATATGAGTGTGCATTATGATCCCAGTAAGGCTAATAATATAGCCAATGCTTTGAGTAGAGTGTCTATGAGTAGCCTAGTTCATCTTGATGATGGGGACAAGGAGGTGGCTAGAGAGGTTCATCGGTTGGCTAGATTGGGGGTTATGTTGGAAGAGGTTGATAATGGTGGTATTGTGGTTGTTGAGGGTTCAAAATCTTCCTTGGTTAATAAGGTAAAAGCAAAGCAAGATCGTGATCCCCACTTCTTAGAATTGAAGTCCTTGGTGAGAACGTTAAAGGTGGAGGTTTTCTCCCAAGGGTGAGATAGTGCCCTTAGGTACCAAGTAGATTATGTATGCCTAGTGAGGATGACTTGAGAAGAGGATTGTTGATGAGGCTCATAATTCTTCCTACTCTATTCACTCTGGTTCTACAAAGATGTATAGGGATTTGAGGGAAGTGTTCTGGTGGGATAGTATGAAGTGGGATAGTCCTAAGTTTCTGTCAGGTTGGCATAATTGCCAACAAGTCAAAGCTGAACATCAAAAGTTTGGTGGCCTAACCTAAGATATAGAGATTCCTACTTTGAAGTGGGAGGAAATTTACATGGATTTTATGGTTAGGTTGACAAAGACTAGAAAGAGTTTTGATTTTATTTTGGTTGTGGTTGATAGAATGACAAAGTCGACTCATTTTGTACTGGTCAAAACTACATATGGCGTTGAAGATTATGCAAACCTGTACATTCTTGAATTGGTTAGATTGCATAGGGTGCTTTTTGTTTATCATCTCAGATCGTGATGCTCAATTCATTTCTAACTTTTGGAGGTCCTTTCAAAGAGGTCTTGGTACCAAGGTAAAGCTTAGCATGTTTTTTCACCCTCAAATGGATGGCTAAGCCGAAAGAACTTTCCAAACTCTTAAGGATATTCTTAGAGCTTGTGTTTTGGAGTTTAAGGTAATTGGGATGATCCCCTTCCACTTATTGAATTTGCTTATAATAATAGTTATCATTCGAGCATTGGGATTATCCCTTTTAAGGCCCTTTATGGAAGGCATTGTAGATCCCCAGTTGGATGGTTTGATATGGGGGGATGGCCTTACTAAGTCTGGACTTGGTTATGGAGGCCATGGAGAAGGTGAGGTTGATTAGGGAATGATTGAAAACTGCCCAAAGTCGACAAATATCTTATGCAGATGTGAGGAGAAGGGATCTTTAATTTAAAGTTGGTGATTGGGTCAATATGAAGGGTTTGTCCATGAAGGGTATGGTTCATTTTGGTAAAAAGGGTAAATTGAGTCCAAGATTCATAGGTCCTTATAGAGTGTTGAGAAGTATTGGCAATGTGGCCTATAAGTTGGAGTTGCCCAATGATATGCATATGGTTCGTCCGATCTTCCATAATTCCATGTCGAGGATGTGTGTGGGTGACCCAAGGGCTATGGTGCCTCTTGATATTGTGGAGGTTTTTAAAGACAATTTGACTTATATGGAGGTTTCAGTTGAAACTTGGTTAGGAAAGTGAAGAGGTTGAGGAACAAGGAGGTAGCTTCCATCAAGGTTCTTTGGAGAAACCAAGAAATCGAAAGTGCGCCCGGAGATTGTCTGTTCTTTGGAGAAACCAAGAAATCGAAAGTGCCACATGGGAAGCCGAGGTAGACATGCAAAGGCGATATCCATATCTCTTCCACTCTACTCAAGCCTAAGGTATAAAATTAAGTTCCTCTATATTATTTAAAGTCTTAAGTTTCTGCCCTTATGTGATTTTCATGAATTCATGTTTATTTTGGCAAGTTGATGGTGATTTTGATGTTCATGTTGAGACTTTTTGAAGATAACGTTTGAATGTATTTGTTGCATCCATGTTGGGCCAAAATCTTCATGATTACTTTTTTAAGTATGTTTCTTTGACGTTTAGAGATGAATGTTCCCAAGGGGGATATATTGTGACACCCCGTACATCCAGGCTCTTATATATCCATGTTTCAAGCCTTATTTGTTAAGGTGGGGAGTGTGTTAGGGTCGTGGGAAACTTCTAGTACTTAGATGAGTTGAAGGCTTCCTTATGAGTTGAGTTTTGAGAGTTGGTTTATGTAAGGGTCAACTTTAAATAAGTATAACTTTTGGTGTACTTGGAACAGGATGACCCACGACATGTCAAAAGGAAGCCCTTTGCGTTAGCTTTTTGATGCACTTGGTGTCAACTCATTTGGTGTTCGGAGTCAAAAGTTATGGCCATTTTAGTGAAGACTGACAGTTAAAAGTTGCACTACGAGACCATTGTTATGTGCCATAGGTTAGGGTATGAGTCGAAGTTTGGGCTCGTAGCAGTTTCTAGAAACTTCAAAATTGAGCCCAAGGGTTACGGGAGAGGCCCTACGGGTCGTAGTACTGTTTACGGGTTGTAACAGGGCCCATAACAAACATTTGACAGCTATTTAGAAATGGTTATTTTAGTCCTTTCCTACACTTTTTACGTTCTCAATTGACATTTTTATAATAATTTAAGGTCCCAAACTATTAAGTTCATCATTTTACTGCGAAAATACTCTCTCTAAAACCCTCTAAGACTTCCCCAAATCATTTTCAAATCCCCCATTCAAATTCAAGGAAACTCAAGAACAAGTTTTGGATTTCAAATCCCCATTCCAAGCTTCCGGTCTTTCCAGACTTTTAAACACTTAAAATATTTCTCTTAAGATTCAATTCCCAAAACTCAAGACCAATCTTAAGGAATTCATCAAGGATTTCATTCAAGCTTCAAGTCTCCATTAATCAACTCATTTTCAAGAATTCAAAATCTAAGGTATGTGGGTTTCAACCATTAGGTCCTTTAACCCATGGTGCCCAAGCTTTTTTTTTTACATAAATTGCATGTTTCTAAGTTGATTTACTTATGGGTCTTACTTATTATGAATTTGACTATGAACTATGTTGGGGTTTCATAAAAGTGTGACTGCTTAAGTATATTTTGAGCTATGAATCTTTGATCTATCTTGAGATTTGATGAAGGGTTTTGATATATATTGCACAAGGGTATTACCAAGTGTTGGTGGGTGATTTTACATTAAATTTTCTTGTATGATTTCACTCTCGAATTGTATGATCTTACACTAGCATTACACACTCGCCAAGTGTTTGATAAAATGTCCAGATTATGTTTCTTGAGTTGTCGAAGGCCTAATGCATGACATATAAGTTAAGTGACTTTATGATGATGAAGGTAATGTATATATGTGTTGATTTTATGAAAATCATCTATAGTGTTATGAGTTGACCATAACCAATTGAGGGATTGATACCTCAATCACCTTGGATAGATGTGGTAAGCTATCAACAATTTGAGGGGCAGATGCCACAATCACTTCCGGCAGATGGCAATCATGTCCATTAGCCAATTGAGGGGTTGATACCTCAATCACCTTGGATAGATGTGGTAAGCTATCAACAATTTGAGGGGCAGATGCCACAATCACTTCCGGCAGATGGCAATCATGTCCATTAGCCAATTGAGGGGTTGATACCTCAATCACCTCAGATGAGAATTGTAAGCCATCAACCAAAGGAGGGGTTGATACCTTAATGACTTCCGACAAAGGTTGGTCATGTCCATCAACCAATTGAGTGGTTGGTTCTTCAATCACTTCTAAGGGGTGGTCTACCTTGGATTCCAAGTACTAAGTTTTCTTGGTCTATGATGATGGTCTCTTCCTTCACATGTAATATATCCTATATATAAACATGTTCACCTCAAGTATCATTCATGGATGCCATGTTGGTATATACTCATCAATTGCCTACTTATGCATTTCAATTATGTTACCTTTCCATTATTGCATTGCATCCTATATACTTAGTACATTTAAACATACTTACGCATACTCTATGCCTACATGATGTTATCATGTAGGAAGCAGACCCCAACTTGATCATCCTCCTCCTCCACATGGCAAGTACGATTTCTCTCAAAGTGAGTTGGTGAGTCTTCAACACCGAGTAAATACTTCTCTTGATTTATGCCATATATTGAATCTTTTTATGTTGAAAACTTGTGACTATGAGGATGAGCCCGGAGATTGTCTTGGCCCCCACTCCTCTTTATGTAGTAGAGGTGTTGTTAGAACCTTATGATGTATTAATGCTATACTATTGGCTTGTTATGTTTCTATGGTATCAAGGATGTCCCTTAGCCCCGTATTCTCATTTTATTATCTCTTATTGTTGCTTTATTGCATCCACGAGCATAATCAGTTTTATGCGCTTCGAGTGAGGCAAGGGGTAAATGAGGTGCCCGATGTCATCATTGGTATGTTAAAAGTTTTTGATTTTGATGTGTATACATTGTTAGACCTGGGTGCATCCTTTCTTTTGTTACTCCTTTTATTGACAAAATGATTCATGTTGAACCTGAATTGTTACGTGAGCCGTATGAGATGTCCACTCCGATTGGTGCATCTATTATTGCTAGAAAGCTCTATAGAAATTGTCCCGTCTGAATCTTGTATGAAATTTTTCCGTGTGATCTTGTTGAGTTAGATATGGTCATTTTTTAGGTTATTCTTGGGATGGATTGGTTGCATGCATATTATGACTCTATTGATTGTAGAACCCGTAGAGTCAAATTCCAATTCACAAATAAACCCATCCTTGAGTGAGAGATTCATGATGTGGTAGTCAAGGGTATGCTTATCTCTTGTATTAAAGCCCAAAAGATGATCTCTAAGGGGTGTCTCTATCATCTTGTGAGGTTTAGGGATGTTGAGTCCAAAGTCCTTCCTATAGAGTTGGTTCCGATGGTGAATGAGTTTCTTGATGTCTTTCCTAATGAACTTCCTGGTGTTCCTCTCTAGAGGGAAATAGACTTCGGTATGGACCTCCTCCCTGATACTCAACCTACTTCTATTCCCCCTTACTGTATAGGCGGAGATAAAAGAGTTGATGGAGCAATTGAGGGATTTGTTGGAGATGGATTTTATTAGGCCTAGCCAGTCACCTTGGGGTGCACCGGTATTGTTTGTGAAGAAGAAAGAGGGTACTCTTAGAATATGTATTGGCTACCGGCAACTTCGTAGGGTTACCATAAAGAATAAGTATCCTCTACAGAGGATTGCTGATTTGTTTGACTAACTTCAAAGGTCTAGTCTCTTCTCTAAAATTGATCTTCATTCGGGGTATCATCAAGTGAAGGTGAGAGAGTGTGACATTCCCAAGATGGCCTTCCGGACTAGGTATGGGCATTATGAATTTGTGGTTATGTCTTTTTGGTTAACCAATGCACCAACTATCTGCATGGATCTTGTGATTAGGGTCTTTAAACCCTACCTTGATTTGTTTGTGGTGGTTTTCATTGATGATATTTTAATCTATTCTCATAGTGAAAGGAGCATGTGGCTTATTTGAGGGTAGTACTACAAAGATTGAGGGCAGAGAAGTTGTATGCTAAGTATGAAAAATGTGAATTTTAGTTGAAATATGTTGCCTTTCTAGGTCATGTGGTGTCGGGGGATGGTATTAAGATGGGTCCTAAAAGATGGATGTGATTAGAAATTGGCCTAGAACATTAACCCCATCGGACATTAGAAGTTTCTTGGGTTTAGTGGGTTACTACTGGTGGATTGTGAACGGGTTCTTTTCTATTGCTTCTCCTACGACTAAGTTGACCCCAAAGAAGGCTATGTTTGTGTGGACTGATGAGTGTGAAATGAGTTTCCAAACCTTGAAGGATAAGCTTGTCTTCACCCCTATCTTGTCTCTACTGGAAGGGTTGGAAGGGTTTGTTGTGTATTGTGATGCCTCTTAGATTTTTTTGGGTTGTGATTTGATGCAAAATAGTAAAGTGATATCCTATGCTTCTAGACAGCTCAAGGTGCATGGAAAGAATTACCCTACTCATGATCTTGAATTGGCTGCCATGATATTTGATTTGAAAATTTGGCGTCATTATTTTTATGGGGTGCATGTTGATGTGTTCATGTATCATAAGTCTCCGATATGTGTTTACTCAAAATGATCTCAACTTGAGGCATTGAAGGTGGTTAGAGATTCTTAAGGATTATAATGTGAGTGTGCATTGTAATCCTGGTAAGGCTAATATTGTGGCTAATGCTTTGAATAGGGTGTCTACGGGTAGCCTAGCTCATGTTGATGATGGGGGCAAGAAGGTGGCTAGAGAGGTTCATCGGCTGGCTAGATTGGGGGTTAGGTTGGAAAAGGTTGATTATTGTGGTATTGTAGTTATTAACGGTTCAAAATCTTCTTGGTTGAGAAGGTAAAAGCGAAGCAAGATCGTGATCCCCCCTTCTTACAATTGAAGTCCTTAGTGAGAAAAGGGCAAGGTGGAGGTTTTCTCCTAAGGGTGAGATGGTGCCCTTTAGTACCAAGGTAGATTGTGTATGCCTAGTGAGGATGACTTGAGAAGAGGATTGTTGATGAGGCTCATAATTCTTCCTATTCTATTCACTCTGGTTCTATAAAGATGTATAGGGATTTGAGGGAAGTG
Source organism: Solanum virginianum (assembly GCA_000787875.1). NCBI lineage: Eukaryota > Viridiplantae > Streptophyta > Magnoliopsida > Solanales > Solanaceae > Solanum > Solanum virginianum. The sequence goes on along the minus strand of DF361514.1, from coordinate 6,664 downwards.
TTCTGGTGGGATAGTATGAAGAGGGATATTCCTAAGTTTGTGTCAAGTTACCATAATTGCCAACATGCCAAAGCTGAACATCAAAGACCTAGTGGCCTAACCTAAGATATAGAGATTCCTACTTTGAAGTAGGAGGAAATTCACATGGGGTTAGATTGCCTAAGGCTAGAAAGTGTTATGATCCTATTTGGGTTGTGGTTGATAGAATGACAAAGTTGGCTCATTTCCAATTGGTCAAAACTGCATATAGAGTTGAAGATTATGCTAAGTTGTACATTCATGAATTAGTTAGATTGCATGGGGTGCTTTTTGTCTATCATCTCGAATCATGATGCTCAGTTCATTTCTAACCTTTGGAGGTCCTTTCAAAGAGGTCTTGGTACCAAGGTAAAGCTTAGCATGACTTTTCACCCTCAAATGGATGGTTAAGCCAAAATAACTTTCCAAACTCTTGAGGATATGCTTAGAGCTTGTGTTTTGCAGTTAAGGTAATTGGGATGATCCCCTTACACTCATTGAATTTACTTATAATAATAGTTATCATTCGAGCATTGGGATTACCCCTTTTGAGGCTCTTTATGAAAGGTGTTGTAGATCTCCAGTTTGATGGTTTGATGTGGGGGATATGGCTTTGCTAGCTTTGGACTTGGTTATGGAGGCCATGGAGAAGGTGAGGTTGATTAGGGAAAGATTGAAAACTGTCCAATGTCTACAAATGTCTTATGCCAATGTAAGGAGAACGGATCTTGAATTTGAAGTTGGTGTTTGGGTCTATATGATGGTTTTACCCATGAAGGGTATGGTTCATTTTGGTAAAAAGGGTAAATTGAGTCCAAGGTTCATGGGTCCTTATGGAGTGTTGAGAAGTATTGGCAATGTTTCCTATGAGTTAGAGTTGCCCAATGACTTATATATGGTTCGTCCGATCTTCCATAAGTCCATGTTGAGGAAGTGTGTGGGTGACCCAAGGGCTATGGTGCCTCTTGATGTTATGGGGTTTGTTGAAGATAATTTGACTTATAAGGAGATTTCAGTAGAAATCTTGGATAGGCAAGTGGAAAGGTTAAGGAATGAGGAGGTAGCTTCCGTTAAGGTTCTTTGGAGAAACTAACAAGTTGAAAGTGTCGCATGGGAAGCCATGGCGGACATGCAAAAGCAATATCCATATCAATTCCACTCTACTCAAGCGTAAGGTACTAAATTAAGTTCCCTTATATGATTTCAAGTCTTAAGTATCTGCCCTTATGTCATCTTCATGAATTCATGTTTATGTTGGCAAGTTGATAGTGATTTTGATGTTCATATTGAGACTTTTTGAAGGTAATATTTAAATGTATTTGTTGCATCCATGTTGGGCCAAAATCTTCATGATTACTTTTTTGTGTACGTTTCTTTGACATTCGGGGATGAATGTTCCCAAGGAGGAGATATTGTGACACCCCGTACCTCCATGCTTTATATATATCCATGTTTCAAGCCTCATTTGTTAAGGTGGGTAGTGTGTTAGGGTCATGGGAAACTTCTAGTACTTAGATGAGTTCAAGGCTTCCTTTTGAGTTGAGTTTTGGGAGATGGTTTATGTAAGGGTCAAATTTAAATGAGAATAAATTTTAGCACACTTGGAACTGGATGACCCACGACATGTCAAAAGGAAGCCTTTTCAGTTAGGTTTCCGACACACTTAGTTTCACCTCATTTAGTATTTGGAGTCAAAAGTTATGGCCATTTTACTAAAGCCTGCCAGTTTAAAGTTGCACTACGAGACCATTATTATGGGTCATAGGTCAGGGTATAAGTCATAGTTTGGGCTTGTACCAATTTCTAGAAACTTCAAAACTGAGCCCAGGGGTTACGGGAGGGGTCGTATGGGTCATAGTACTGTTTACGGGTTGTAACAGGGCCCATAACAGACATTTGACATCTATTTAAAAAGGGTTATTTTGATCCTTTCCCACATTTTCAAAGTTCTAAATTGATGTTTTTATACTGATTTAAGGTCACAAACTTTTTAAGTTCATCATTTGATTGCCAAAATACTCTCTCTAAAACCCTCTAAGTCCTCCCCCAAATCATTTTCAAATCCCCCATTCAAATTCAAGGAAACTCAAGAATAAGTTTTGGATTTCAAATCCCCATTCCAAGCTTCAAGTCTTTCTCAACTCATTTTCAAGAATTCAAAATCTAAGGTATATGGGTTTCAACCATTAGGTCATTTAACCCATGGTGCCCAAGCTTTCTTTTTACATAAATTGCATGTTTCTTAGTTGATTTACTTATGGGTCTTACTTATTATGAATTTGACTATGAACTATGTTGGGGTTTCATAAAAGTCTGACTATTTAAGCATATTTTGAGCTATGAATCTTTGATCTATATTGAGATTTAATGAAGGGATTTGATGTATATTACATGAGGGTATTACCAAGTGTTGGTGGGTGGTTTTACATTAAATGTTCTTGCATGATTTTACTCATGAATTGCATCATCTTACAATAGCATTACACACCCGCCAAGTGTTTGATGAATTGTCCAGATTTTGTTTCTTGAGTTGTTGAAGGCCTAATGCATGACATATGAGTTAAGTGACTTTATGATGATAAAAGCAATGTATATATGTGTAGATTTCATGAAAAAGATCTATAGTGTTTTGAGTTGATCATAACCAATTGAGGGGTTAATACCTCAATCACCTTGGATAGGGGGTGGTAAGCCATCAACTAATTAAGGGGTAGACACCTCAATCACTTTTGGCGGAGGGTGGTCATGTTCGTCAACCAATTGAGGGGTTGATAACTCAATTACCTTAGATAGGGGTGGTAAGCCATCAATCAATTAAGGAGTTGATACCTCAATCACTTCCAATGGAGAGTGGTCATGTCCTCAACTAAATTAGGGGTTGATTCCTCAATCACTTCTAAGGGGTGGTCTACCTTGGATTCCAAGTACTAAGTTTTCTTGGTCTATGGTGATGGTCTCTTCCTTCGCATGTAATATGCCGTATATATTTCCTACTTATGTATTTTGATTATGTTGCCTATCTATTGTTGCATTGCATCCTACATACTTGGTACATTAAAATATACTAACACATACTTTATGTTATCATGTTGGAATCGAAGCCCCACTCGATCATCCTCCTCCTCCATGTGGCTAGTATGATTTCTCATAAAGCGAGTTACTGAGTCCTTAACTTCGAGGACATACATCTCTTGATTTATGCTATGTATTGACTCTTTTTATGTTGAAAACTTATGACTATGAGTATGAGCCTGGAGATTATCTTGGCCCCCGCTCCTATCTATGTAGTAGAACCTTATGATGTATTAATGCTATACTATTGGCTTGTTATGTTTCTATGTTATCAAGGATATCCCTTAACCTCATATTCCCTTTGTTATTATCTTTTATTGTTGTTATATTGTTTCCGTGACCAAGGATGTGTAATGATATATTAAGAGGCTTGTTTGGGGTACCTTTGTGTTCTCCATTTGCCGTGTGACGTCTAGGCCCTAGCTTTGGGTCGCGACATTATCCTACCAAAGCTAATTTAGCTGCAGGAGATGAAATTATCGCAGTTATAATTTATCAATAAAATATTATGTAATACCCCTCCTATGATTCGGAATGCCCCATAAGTATATTTCCCTAATATGTCAAAATCCATGCTACTTTATTACTTGAGGTGAGCTCGGGAAGTGTCTTGGCCCCCACTCCATTCCATGTAGAGATGTTGTTGGATAATATGGTATTATCGCGTTTCATATTCTCGATCAAGGGTCAAAATTGAGTGGGAAAAGGATAGCCGTCGACTTTTAGAAGATTCGTTGCAAAAAATAATTTTTGCAATGGGGATAATTTCTAGTGTCCCTGCATGCCCAGGCCATGACGCGTCTAGTGCGTGCCTTAGTACAATTGTGCCCTACGTATTTTATAAGTGTCATGCCTGGGGCGTGGATAAGTGCATTTTGTTCCCCATTTTTCCAGCTTTGTTCAAGGGCATTTGGGTAATAACCCAATGCCCATTTATATGTGAATACCTCTATTCTTAGCCATTTTCACCTTCAAACTCTCAAGAAAGGCTCTCAAAATCCTCCCAATACACTATCAAACCCTCCATTCAATCTCAATAATCTCAAGTGCACACTTTAGATTTCAAGGACCCAAGTCAAATCTCAAATCTTTCACAACCTTTGCTTCAAGAATTCCAAGTTTTAGGTATGTGGGTCTTTATCAATGGCTTCTTTCACCCATGGAGCCCAATCCTCTCTTTTCTAAAAAATTTCATGATTTCAAGTTGTATTCTTTATGGATATCTTCTACTATGCATTATGAACATGGGTTATGATTGATTTTGTCAAATATTGAGTTATTATGTATGAATTTCTGTTGAAAGCTTATTTTATGAGTTGATTTGAAACAATTGAAGCTATGGATGACATGAACTATGGAAACTACTTGGGCTACCCTCCGTGATAGTATCATCCTTAGCTAGGTGATTCTTCCACCCCTTAGGTTACCACCCATCAATAGGTAATATACTACTATAACACATTGTGAATTTTTGATGGATTTCATGACACCAAAAAATAAGGGTTTTACTACTATATTGGTGGGTTGAATTGTATGACTTTAAAATGATTTGATTTTAAACTCTTCCATATCTTATACTATCTAATTGCATGATTTCGAGCATGTGTTCATGTACCCATCATTTTTGACTAAAATACATGACAACTATTCTTATGATGTTGATGAATTATGGAATGATTTGTAAGTCAAATGTTTCTATGATAATTATGGACTCCCAAGCATGTATTAAACATATGAAAGGTTTCTATAATTTACAAGTGACAAGTTGAGCCTTATTCTATAATTCCACCCCTTTGTGAGCAAATTATGTCCATTTGAGGGGTCAAGCAAGATTATTATTTTATGCTCATATTCAAGCTAAGCTCACTAGTAGGGGTCAAGCATGTAACAAATTTCTACCGTTATGTGAAAGGCAATACCTACTAGAAGGGGTCAAGTCCTTTACTGTTTTTAACCCTCTAGTATAAGGTATATGCTTATGTAGGGGTCAAATATGTGAATGAGATATTCATGCCATGTTATCAAGTCTTTAGAAGTTATTCATGGTATGATTAAACCTATGATTATTTCAAGTATTCCGTGGATAAGACTTAGCACCGATTGAGGCTTATGGTGGGGGCTCGACTCAAGGGGTCCTTATATAAATTCTTAGTCTCTAAACTATGTGCCACTATTGGATTGTGTTATTTCGCTAAAAAAGCTTACTACTGGATCTATCTAGGTCAAGTTACCCACAAAGTGGGGTCAAGTATAGTTTATCTTGGCAAGTAGATCACACCTTCTCCAGTTGGGTGCCATGTATCAAGATTCCAAGTAGTAGCTCGCTTGGTCTTATATGTTAGTTAAGGTCTCCTCCAATATATGATTGTTATACTACTCAAGTTGAATGTTTACATGCATGTTTATTACAAGCATTGATCATACATATCATATTGAGATTATATTCATTATTTATGATTGTTTATCTTGATTATTATGTCTTATGTCTTTGTTGCATTGCACCCCGCATACTTAGTACATTCCAAGTACTAATGCATACTCTATGCCTACATGATATTACCATGTATTGATTTCGCACCCCGCATACTTAGTACATTCCAAGTACTAATGCATACTCTATGCCTACATGATATTACCATGTACAGACCAGAGCTCCTATTGATCATCTTTCTCTATGTGGCTAATTCGGCATATTTGAAGAAAGCATTTGGCGAGTCCTTAACTCCAAGGACATTATATATTTTCCTTCATACTATGTTGAGGCTTTTACTATTTTTTGGATACTTTATTACTTGAGGGTGAGCTCGGGAAGTGTCTTGGCCCCTGCTCCATTCCATGTAGAGGTGTTGTTGGATAATATGGTATTCTATGTATTGAGTTTGACTCTGTCACGCCCAAAGTCCCATTAATGCGGACTGACACCCATTGTCGATAAGTCTTGGGAGAACTAACTTGTATCCCTATGATTTCTATACATATTATAAGGGATTTTTACATTCAATATGCCTTTAAGAAAATAAATAGTAATAACAAGCCAAAAGAAAATGTATATGGCTAGGGCATTGGGGCCACGTTGTCAAAAGTACGAGACATGACCAAACTTTAAGTTACATAGTCTACAAAGCCTCTAGATAAGGAAAAGCATCTAATAAGGATTGGAACAAGCCCCGCCTCGACTAACTATACAATGCAAAAATATAAGCTCTAGACACACAAAGCTCCGAAATAACCTAGAGCATGGTAACAACATAGTCAATAAAGCCTCTAGATAAGGAAAAGTATCTGATAAGAGTTGGGGCAGGCCCCACCTCAACTAACTATACAATATAAAAATATAAGCTCTAGACACATAAAGCTCTGAAATAACCTAGAGCATGGTAACAACAGTTGGATATCCTGTACTCCTACTGGGAAGATCTACTAGCACCTATACCTGCAACATGAAATACAGGTCCCCAATAAGGGACGTCGGTACGAAATTATGTATTGAATATGTAAGGTAGGAAATACTGTATATAAATTTACAACTCAAATGAAACTATGCAATGGTGTAGGATAAGAGACCACCCTTAGT
>DF361515.1:14883-46492 GCA_000787875.1 Solanum virginianum | reverse complement strand
CGGATATAATTGGATGCTTTTGCGTGAAGTTTGAGACACCCATGACTTTTTTTTATATTATTATAACGACTTTGATGTAATGGATTTAGAAATTTATCTAATGGGTTATTGGACTTTTCTTTGTTATCTTATTTTTTTCCTGTCCAATTTTGACTGTTGTTTAGTGTGAACGCAGGAAAAATCTGTCCTTGATTGTGAACTTGGAAAAAGGGCTGATTTTTTGGAGGATAATGGGAATTTTGCATTTATTGGAGCTCCGGAAAATGTTGGGTTTCTTCAAATGATTGGAAAAATGTTACCTTTGGTTGGTTACAGCGTGGCAGAATGTGTAGAGTTTCTTGAAGTTGTGAGGTTTTAGGTTTTGTTTATCTTGTCTTGGACTTATCAAGATTGCGGTTGTGACGTAAGGAGTTCTGGGTATTATTGGTTTTATGTGAATGCCTTCTGGAATGTTTGAGAAGTTCTTTTTTCCTTTTTTTAAATGATACATTTGAAGTTTCTTTTAGTTGACAATAGGAAGAAATAAATTTGAGGAAGGTTGACTTCTTGTAACCTGCAAACTCAGATATATATAAGATAAGAATCTGTTTTCACAATTGAGCTAGTTGTCTGTAGTGTGAGGTTCTGGAAACAAGCATGTGCTTGTAAATGGGATCTGAAATTGGGAGAAATTTGAGTGATCAGGTGAGATTTGCTTCAACTTGATTGTATCACAAGGAGATTGAACTCATCACGATCCTTACTATTCGTTTCTGTGCTCTGGAGTGTGATAATAAGAAGTTTGCCCTCAGTAGATGCTCTTTTTTGTTATTTTATTCTAGGAGTTGTGATTTTTGTTTAAACGTATCATGGATGAAGCTACGTGCAGCACACATGCACTGCCTCCTTTTCTTGCAAAGACATATGAAATGGTGGATGATCCATCCTGTGATGCCATTGTCTCCTGGAGTTCGAGTAATAGAAGCTTCATTGTGTGGAATCCTCCAGATTTTGCAAGGGATTTGTTGCCTAGATACTTCAAGCACAATAATTTTTCCAGCTTTATCAGACAGCTAAACACTTATGTAAGTGAGTGAGTTCCCCTCACACTTTTGAAATAATTTTATATTTCTATCCATTTATCTTATTCGTTAGTATTCACATGCCTATGGCCTCTTTTGTGCACCAGGGATTCAGGAAAATTGACCCTGAAAAATGGGAATTTGCAAATGAAGATAATTTTGTTAGAGTTCACCCACACCTTTTGAAGAATATCCATAGGCGTAAACCTGTTCACAGTCATTCTGCACAGAATCTTCATGGCCTGTCATCTCCATTAACTGAATCAGAAAGACAAAGCTACAAGGAAGATATTCAAAAGTTGAAGCATGAGAATGGATCTCTTCACATGGATCTACAAAGACATAAGCAGGATCACCAAGCACTTGAATTGCAAATGCAGGATTTGACTGAACGTGTTCAACATGCAGAACATCGTCAGAAGACAATGCTGTCTGCTTTAGCTCGAACCTTAGATAGACCGGTAATGGATTTGACTCACATGCCACAACTTCAAGTGAATGACAGAAAAAGAAGGTTTCCAGGAAACAGCTGCCTCTATGATGAAAATGACCTGCAAGATATGCAAGGGATTTCCTCTAGGGCTTTGACTTGGGAAAATATGAACCCCCCCTCTCTTCTGGCGATGAACGCAGAACTGTTAGATCAGTTGGAATCTTCTTTGACTTTTTGGGGGGATGTGCTTCAAGATGTTGATCGAGCTGGGATACAACAGAATTGTTCACTGGAGTTGGATGAATCTACAAGTTGTGCCGATAGTCCTGCTATATCTTACACACAACTAAATGTTGATGTTGGGCCTAAGGCTTCTGACATTGACATGAATTCTGAGCCTAATGCAAACACTACTCTTGAGGTTGTGGAACCAGAAGACAAAACAGCTGTAGCAGGGACAGCTACTAATGTCCCAACAGGGGTTAATGATGTATTTTGGGAACAGTTCCTAACAGAGAATCCTGGTTCAGTTGACGCATCCGAAGTGCAGTCGGAAAGGAAAGATATTGATAGCAAAAATAATAGAAAGTAAAACAGTCGACAGTGGAAAATATTGGTGGAACATGAGGAGTGTAAATAGCCTGGCAGAACAGATGGGGCATCTTACTCCAGCCGAGAAAACTTAATTTGGTAGGTTATATCACAAATGATTTATTCAGGTTGTTAGCCTTCTGGGCTTGTTGTATATCTAATGTACTAGTTGTTTTTATCAGGGAGTAGATATACGTGTTTATGTATAAATTGATTTTGCTATAGCTGTGCATTGCATGGTATGGGGGAAATTGAGCTTCTGAAACTTCTCTGGCATAAATACCTTGTTTTATGTTGGTTTATTCATACTAGCCTTGCTCGTTATACTTCCATTTGGATACTAGGATTTCTCCTTATTATTTGATTTAAAATCTCCACATGTTTGCAGTCTTTTGCGCTGAACTGACTTTTGTTGGTTGTTCCCTGAGATGCAGTGTCTCTTGTATCTAAAGTTTATTTTAAGCTACTCTAAGAGTATCTGGTTTACACAATTGATTCTCCAATTGCCCTATAACACTGAATGCGTGGTCCACTCTAAATCACAAAATTACTAAAATGCAGGCTTCTGTTTTTCCATTTCGTGGTAGTTGTATACTCTTTATCTATAATTCTGCGTAGAGATGATAGAGTGCTGTTTCTATTATCATATGGACTTGGTTGTACAATTATGGTTGAACTTCTACTAGCAGTTTCTCCTGGAAACAGGAAAAATATGATGCTGTTTGGAAAAGACAATTATGCTATATTAGATACGTACACATGGCTGGATTACTGATTCAGATATGAATAGTGAAGGACAGTGATGTGTGGAAAATACACACTCCTCTTTCTTCCCCTTAATTTATCCCCTGCACTTTTCTATGCATACACATTGTTGTAAGAGTGTCACTTCAGAGTATAGAAATTATGCTGCTTGAAGCCTCACATGTTCTGTAAGATTATATTTCCTCTGGGTTCAAAGCTAATAAAATCAAAGAATATGGTGAAGGAAATTCGTAGTAGAATTTGTCTTTCTCATATTCTTTCATCATCTTAATAGAATTTTCCAACGGCCCCTAGCAGTCAACACACAACTTTAGAAGACAAATAGTACATACTTGCTTTTGATCTAGTACCCGAGAGGCAAAGAGGGAAAGGGTGGGGGGAGAAATGAGAAAAGGGATAAGAGAGAGTTAAGAGCATCTAAAGACAGAAATAGAGTTAAGAGTGTATAAATGTGTGTGTGTGTATATATATCCAGAATTCTGGAGGAGGTGGAAGGTTCAAACCATTTAAATATGCTTTGTTCAATATCCAGGAATTCTGGGGCTTGTTTACCATTTTTTTGATATATAATTGGATGAGGCCAAGCCATCTGTAAGTCACAATTAACACTATGATTTCTCCCTTTTCTCCTTCCTCTTGTTTTCCATTTCTTTTCACACTCCAGTCCTTTATCCCCTGACTGTTACATCTTAAAGTACCTCACTAGTCTCTCATGTAAGCAAAGGAAAAATAGTCGCATCGAACCTCTTCTAATTTAAAAGCTTGTTTTTTGTCTGCAGATTTTTAGTAGTGACTTATTATTGTTATTGTATTCGTAGACTAGAAGCATTGGAGTGAGTATTTGAAATCTTGAAACATCAGATTGCTACAGTTATATCTAGTCTGGGTAGATGAACTGTGATGTAATTATAAGGTCTGTACACCCTGTGATGCTTTAGGTTGTATAATTTGTAATATCAACCATTTACATTTCTTCAACCTAATAATCATCTCAGTTAATATTCTTGGGGTTCCATTTTGCATTTGTTTGTGATCTTGGTAATGATCAGGAGAAATGCCAACATGAGAACTCCGACTTGTAGATCATTGGAGGTGTAGAGGCGCACTGGAGAATTTCACAGTATTCCAGATTGCAAATAATCCTAAAAAGTGCTTTGTGCCTATTGTGTTGCATAAAAGGTTTTATGGGGAGAGGTGTAAGTTGTAAATCTCCATGTCATTTAGGTGCTTAGCAGGCTAGAGAGCTAACAGCCTCTTTTTTCATTTCAATAAATGTCAAGGATTTGCAGCATCTGCTTTTCTTTGACCCTGGCATTCTAACAGTGTTGTTTCTACATTTGAAGCATCGACGAGTAATCAAGTAAATGGGCTTTGCAGACGTTGTCTTTATATGTAGTGGAAACTCAGTCTGGTTTTTTTCAACTAGATTGCACTAAACACTTGTATTAAGAGGCCTCATATTCTCCCTGAATTTGCAGTGTTCTGTTATATTCATTAGAAAATCTACCTTAATGTATGGTATTGTGATCTGAAACTTATTATTGAGTTGTTGATTTCTTGCAATCTTCTTAATATATTAAAATAAATCACCATACAAGATACATTTAGTTTATTTTAGCGTCCGATCTGAGATGTGTGATTCATCGCTAGCTCTTGCTACCTCAGCTGTATAGATTTTTGATTTTTGGATGGACATCATTGTCGTGAAAGTCTCTCAATAGGTTTATGCATTATTTAGCTGCACCAAGTTTCTTATGGGATTTCTTTGCTAAAGGCAGCCTGGTATGTTTATCAGTAACTTGTAACTTTCATTTTCATAGTGGGGACTCATCCTAGAGACTGCTCTTTGTTTGAGATCACGGTCTTGTCTTCCTGTTAAAATGCAAGTATTTTTGGCCAAACATTTGTTTCAAGTCTTGTGGCTGTGTAGACAATAAGTACGTAAGTTACATGTCTGAAGCTGTAAAATCTGGGTCAAAATCTTATCAGGCTGGAGAGCAAATTTGCAAATTTTAGATTTTGGAATAATAACCAAAGTTTTAAAGTGAACCCGCACACTCAGGTTCGAATTCCACTGATACCGTTGTTTTTAGCTTCTCTTAGTTGAATCCTTTTCATTTAATTTCGGGCCCGGGGAAATAGCTCAATATTTCACTTTGCTTTTTTTTTTTTTTTAAAGAAAGGTTGAAACAATATATTTAAACCCAAAATAATGGAAGGTCCTAATCCCAAAAATTAAATCAAATCTCTTTAAATCTCACATCTTTAGTTCTTCCTGAAAATTCAAGAGTCAAATATCAAAATCATCTCCCATAATTTGAGTATTGTTTATTTATTTTAAACTTGAATCTAAATTCAATTTGGAGTGGAAAAAAAAAAAATTAAAACTCATGCTTAAAGGTAAATCCTTTCTCTCTTTTCCATCTTCTTCTTCCAAAATTCATAATTTGTATGTTTATAGTTTGTATAACTTACAGAAATCTTAGATTGAAGAAATTTCAATTTATCTTCACCTTTTTCATAATTACAAAAATCCCATAAAATGTCAAAGATGCGGATACACTGATCATTTTTACGGATACACTGTGCTATATATAATTTATAAGTCATGAATCATTGTAATCAGTATCTAATGCGATGAATCAACCATGTGTTAAACTGTTTTATTGTAATGAATTATATTGTATGATTCATTGTCTCAATGAATCAACCCATTAATATGATTCATTGGTGTATAGGGTGTGCATCGGTCGGTTCGGTTTGGTTTTATACATTATCGGTTCGGTTTATCAATTTTTGGTTTTTAAATATGCTAAACCAATAAGAAACCAATAAAATAATTTTTTCAATTTTTGGTTTAACGTTTTTTATGTTCTTAACGGTTCGATTTTCGGTTTACATGATAATGAACATTCGCATTAAATAAAAGTAGATAGAGTATCGGTTTGATTTTTCGTTTATCTGACAAGAATAATAATAAGAATTCACATAAATAAAAAACAGATAGAGTAGGAAGACTATATTTACAAACTTGCAAAAACTATAATTAGTTAATTACAAACTAAAATATTAAAGTAGATAATTAATCACTTAAGTATTGTAAAGATTAAAATATGTAAAATATTGTTATAGTGTCCTGTTAATATGAAATTACTAATATTTAATATTTACGAAGGGGTAAAATAGTAACTTATTATAGTCGTATTGGGTTATCGGTTTACTCAATAACGTCCAATTCTTAGTAACTTGAGTATTTAATATTTACGAAAGGGTAAAATAGTAACTTATTATAGTCTTATTGGGTTATCGGTTTACCCAATATGAAAAATTGATATCGAACCGATAACCCAATAAATTTTTTTCTAAAAATCATTAAAAACCTGATAACCTAATAACTCAATAATAATAAACCAATAACGTTTTTATCGGTTCGGTTTATCGATTGGTTCGATTTTTGCACACTGTTATTGGAGTATCATCCTTGTATGATGCACCTAATGCATCATCAACCTATAACAACTAGAAAAAGTGTCCCAATGAATCACTGTATTCAATCCATACAGTTCCAGTAAATCAACAACATATATAACTCGGTTTTCTATATAAATGAATCACCATATTTCATGAATCACCATAAAAAGTTATGAACAACTCATAGTTTTGAAATGAATCACCATACAAGATACATACTCTCGATTTTATATATAAATGAATCACTATATTTAATGAATCACTATAAAAAGTTGTCAACTCATAGTTTTAAAATAAATCACCATACAAGATACATACTGCACACATGAATCACTATATTTTCCTAATAAAATAACTCATATAGTCTCAATGAATCAACAACATATATAACTCGGTTTTCTATATAAATGAATCACTATATTTTCCTAATAAAATAACTCATATAGTCTCAATGAATCAACAACATATATGACTCAAATTTATATCCCATGAATCACCATATCTGAGTTTTCTTCTTCGATTTTTTTTTGAGATTTTTAGATCTGGGTGATTTTAAACTTGAAGAGGGTCGTCTGAGTTGAACTTTAAACTTTAAGTTCAAGTTCAAAATGGATATGAGATTTGAAGCAGAAGAAATAAAATCAAGGGAGATAGCTCTTGGGAGAAGAGAGGAACATCACCAATACATCCTCAAAGAAGCACAACAAATACATCTAAAACAACATCCCCTGTCAAAAAACAACCTGATCCAACATTGAGAACTAATTCTTTAAACAAAAATGTTCCTAACTTTTATTTGTGATTTAGAAAATCATATGGAATTGAAATAGAGAAGATAAGTTAACCTGCCTTTTGATTTTGAATCAGTTTGGGTTGATTCTCGTTGAAGAAACATGATTTTGTGGGAAAGGGGATGAGTGTATCAGACGTGTCGAAGGAAAGTAGTGAAAAAGGAATTTTAGTAATTTATAAAAAAGATAGAGAATATTTGAAAATATTTAAACATAATATAAAATTTGTGTAATTTTTTCTTATATTTTTATATTTTGAACTCAATGATTGAAAATTCTAAATCCGCCACTGAAGTTATCATCCTAAATCTATCTTTTTATGTTCCTGCTCCTGCCTAGATAGAGAATGGGAACGACCCCAATAGGCTAGTTGTTCTAAGTTCTGCGGTTGGATTGAATAGAATCAGAATTAATTAGATGTGATGGTAGCTTTGAGTTCTGGTGTTGTACCATGGCCGGATAAAAAATGAGAGAGGTAAAAAAAACACATACATGATAGTATGTTTTTTAAAGGCTAAACATTGTATTTTTTTATCACAGCATTCAAACGTCTTATTTATATCAAGCATAACGAATGATGCTTCTAACAAGCTCGGACCAAAATACCCCAAGTCAAAATGTCAGCAACATCCCCAACACCATCAATCTTGTCCTTCTTAGAAATGGCCAATTCCATCTCCGAACTCCACCAAGCTCACGCTTTCGTGCTCAAAACTGGTATCTTTCGTAACCCTTTTGCTGCTAGTCGCCTATTGACTAAAGCCACTGTTCTTAACATGTCATCCCCTGAAACCCTTTCATACGCGCTCTCCGTTTTCACTCACATTGAAGAACCCAACTCATATATCTACAACACTATCATCCGTGCTTATTCCACTAGCCCATTCCCACAACTTGCTCTCATTATCTTCCTCAAAATGTTGAACTCTGTAAATAAAGTTTTTCCAGATAAATATACTTTTACGTTTGTTGTAAAAGCTTGTGCTGCTATGGGAAATGCTAAACAAGGTGAACAAGTTCATGGGTTGGTGACAAAATTTGGACTTGAGGAAGATGGGTATGTGTACAATACTTTAGTTCATATGTATGCGAGGTGTGGGTGTTTTGGAGTTTCGCGTGGTATGATTGATGGGTTGGTTGAGGATGATGTTATAGCGTGGAATGCATTGTTGAGTGTGTATGCGGAAAGGGGGTTGTTTGAATTGGCGCGTGAGTTGTTTGATGAAATGCCTGTGAAGAATGTGGAATCTTGGAATTTTATGGTTTCTGGGTATGTGAATGTTGGGTTGGTGGATGAAGCGAGGAAAGTGTTTGATGAAATGTTAGTGAAAGATGTTGTGTCTTGGAATGTTATGATTACTGGTTATACTAAGGCTGATAAGTTTAATGAAGTTTTGGCTCTTTTTGAGGATATGCTGAGAGCTAAAGTGAAGCCTGATGATTGTACACTTGTGAATGTGCTGTCTGCTTGTGCTGGTGTTGGATCTCTGAGCCAGGGAAAGTGGGTTCATGCATTTATCGAGAGGAACGGGATTGAGGTTCACAATTTTCTTGCTACTGCTCTTGTGGATATGTATTGTAAATGTGGATGTATTGAGAAAGGTTTAGAGGTGTTTAATGGTACTTTGAGAAAAGATATTAGTACTTGGAATGCAATGATTGCAGGGTTCAGTAACCATGGGTATTTGGATGATGCATTAAAGACTTTCAATGAGCTCATTGCTGATGGTATCAAGCCCAATGAGGTTACTTTTGTTAGTGTTTTGTCTACTTGCAGTCAAGGCGGCTTATTAAGCGAGGGCCGCAGGATGTTTGAACTGATGATTAATGAGTATAGAATTCAGCCTACGCTTGTGCATTATGGCTGTATGGTTGATTTGCTTGGCCGGTTTGGATTATTAGAGGAGGCTGAAGAACTCATCAGCAAATTGCCGGTGAAAGAAGCTCCTGCTCTTTGGGAGTCCCTCTTGAGTGCTTCCAGAAGCCATAATGATGTCAAATTGGCAGAGCGCATCGCTACCAAACTTTTAGAGCTTGATCCTCGTGACAGTGCTGGTTATGTTCAACTATCAAATGTTCTTGCATCTACAGGGAGATGGGGTGATATGAGGGAAGTGCGGAGAAAGATGAGGAGCGAGGGGGTAACTAAAGAGCCCGGTTGTAGCATGATTGAAGTTGATGGAGTTGTTCATGAGTTCTTGGCTGGTGAAGGGATAATATTGTGACAAGGACAAAACACTTCTTGTACAAGGCCATCAATCTAAGTTAGTAATGGCACTATACATGCTGCATTTGGGCTTCAGAGGGAGCTGTGTTTTCCATTTGTCACAAGTGCTTGTTATTGTTGTGATAGTAAAATTCGGCTGGACTGCTTCTACTACAGCCTGCAACTGCCAAGATGATCCAATCTGGTAAAGAATGGTTTTTGTCTTCTTTATGCAGATGAAACTGTTGCTCATATTGATAGAAATAGCTTTTTTGGTAACAGAAGCAAACAGTTTGTTGTAAATTATAACAAGCAGCTATCCTAAACTTGTGCTAGAGCCTAGAAGCAGCAATTTTGAACCTGTGTTATGATTTTTTTGATCAGTTTCTTACCCCTAAGTTAATGCATCAGTATCCATATCCAGATGGAAGTTCTGGGGTTCTGCCTGCCAGATTCTAGTCGCAATTAAACTCCTTGTTATTTCCATAGTTAAGAGAACTAATACATCTTGATGAACACTGTGTTCCTTGCCCTGGAAAAGGTATACAAAACATCCTGCTTGATTGCTCTTTGCAAAACTTCACTGTATTTTAAATTGCTTCGTTCCTCATTTCAGTATCTAAGTACATAATAATTTAAAAACAATTAACATACTCTTAACAGAGGGTAGTACCTACAGCTTATTTACATTTGGATTAAGAAACTCAAACTAACAATTGTTGGTCATCAGAACAACAGCATTTCTGTAATTCTGCTCCAATGTTGACCTCGTTCAGCTCATACCATACCTCCCGGAAGACTTTGATAATGAGATCATGGTATTCATCACAGTTGAGTGTTAGATAACAAGCCAATAACTCTTCAAGCTCGTCTGAGTTTTTTATCCCTCTCTGTGTAATCATCTCAATCATCGAGTCTCTGAAGTCACTGAAAGGGTCAAATGAACTCTTCATAATAGCATAGCTATCAAAAACTGTCCTGTTTCCTCTGGATCTCTCCCTTGTCTCGTGTCTCATCTTCATCTTTGCTTTCTTCATGTCTTCAAGAGCTTTGATTTTGCATTCCATCTTGGCTGTTGTTCGTGGTGAATGTGATCCAACTTTAACACCATGCTTTCTTCTTCTCTTCTGGTTTATGTACACTGATTTTCTCTGCGGATAACCACTTTCCTCTAACATTTCTTTGATCTTCATGTCTTTCATCTCTAGGCATTCTGATTCAAATTCTTCTTCAGACAACGCATCAGCTTCTTCCTCTAGATTCAGAGTTTTGAGCATCATGCAACTTTCTTCCATTGAATTCAGACTGGAACCCGTGTTAGACAAACTCTGCGTCTTTCTGGAATTATAGGCTGTTGGTTTATCCTTCCCCCTTTTCATTACCTTCTCATTCCGGGGCTCTATTTCAAATATATCTTTCTCTATCACTTCTGCTGCTATTTCTCCTTCTTGATCAGGTTCTATAGCATTTTCCGCTACTCTTTCCTCCAAAGCTTTTCTACTTAGTTTCCTCAACTTCTCATCTTTGACAGAATTCCTCCTTCTGTTGCTGAATTCTGCTTCATTCTGTGAAATCCACATTCTCTTCGGCTTTTCGCTTATCTTTCTAGAAACCATATCATTGAACTTGTGATTCTCTTCCCCCAAACTACTCTTGGAATTCCAAGTTGAATCCTGATCACATTCATCATAAGAACCACACCAGAGTGGGTTCTGAATCTGTTGATTCTGAGGAGGAACTTCCAATCTGTCTTCAGTAAAAGAAATCCTCCAATAAGGATCATCATCATCATCCCCACCATAGAACCTTCCTTCTTTCAGACAAACATTCGACCGCGAAGTGAAAGAAGTCAAATCCACCTTCCCCTTGTACTTCATCTTTGCTGCTTCTTGATGCTCACTGCTGCTGCCATCCTTCTTTTGCTTGAATTTTGAAAGCCAAGAAACAGGAAAAACATGAGTGATCAATGAAGATGAAGGTTTCTTTTTACCCCACTTCATCTTTGGAAATTTGCTAGTTAGGATTATGTTTCTTGAATGGTAAAAAAAAAGAAGTGAAATAGAAGCAGTTAGGGTGTCGGACAGTTAGGCTGTTAAATAGGGAAGTGGGATTCATGCTGGAGGAAGGTGTCCACTTTTTTAGGTTGTGTGTGTTTGCTTTTATTTACTATTTAGTTCAAAAGAAAGGCCCGCCATTTGAAAAATCTTGTGACCACTTACCCACTTCTTCCTACTTTCTAGTTTTTGCAGAATTGCTGTTCTATCTTCAAGGGACCAAATTCACTTGGTCTCCTACCTAAAGTCACCCAACTACTTTATTTTTTGTCTTTTATTTTCTGCACTACTTCTTTGTTTAAAAAGAAATAAAAATAGAATTCTACTTACATATTTACCGAGGTTTTTAAATTTTTTTTACACTATCCCTGTATTACTGTATATATCATGAGCATCTCAAAATGGGATAAAAGTTGCAAAAAATAGCATAACTAGCCAAACATGTGATATGTAGTTACATTATATAACTATAGTTTAAAAAAATTATAGTTTATAGCTATAGTTAGCGTTTTGTTGATATTTTCTCTCTCCTCTCTTCCTCTCTCTCCCCTTTCCTCTGTCTGCAATTTCTTGCTAAATATACAATTAAATATGTATATCAGCTGCATATATAGAACTATTTTGATAGATATACATATACAATTTGCCTCTCTCCACTCTTCCCTCTCCCAATCTCGCTTGCCAGCTATATAAATACATATATATATATATATATATATTAGTTACACATTCAATTATTTGACAGATATACACATACAATTTGCCGAATATACATATACAATTTGCCTCTCTTTTCTCTCTCGATCTCGCTAGCCACTTTCCTCTCCTCTAGGTCACATAGCTTAAATTCTATTGTGTAATTATGTAAAATATAACTATTTGATCATGTTAAATTTTAAATCTAAATTATTTATGAAAATTTTTCAAACGATGAAGAGATATAGGGGCATATAGTGGGGCCGAAAAGTTTCCACTTTTGTTCTACCTTAAAACATGATCTAGCTGTCTTTTGTTTTCTAGATTGGGTTCCATCTTTTGCTTTTAGCTTTGTCTTTAGTAACTTAACCTTGACTTTGGCTAATGATGATGCTCGTTAGAGATTTTTACAATTAGTGTGATTGATACTTGCATTATTTTGAATTCAAGTGGCAAATTATGGGCCATGATTGGTTTGTCTTTCGAGAATGACATAGGCTTTAGCAGGGCAGGCATATGTGTACTACTAATTGCTTTTCTTCTTGGCCCAATACCCAAGGTTCCTAAAGACACTCCAAGATCTAAAAGGTTGTTAGTTTTAATTCTTTACCCAAATATGCCATTATAGGATGTATAATTAATACTTTTATTTATAATATATTAAATTTAATATCATAGGATTAAATATACAGAGACAAAATTATTCCTCAAATTCTTTTACATTAACTATTTTCTTGATTTCGCAGTTTATATTTGTAACTTTATACTGATAAATGTATTTAAATAAATTAGTTTACAAATTTTATTTATTTGTTGGTTCATATTTACATTTAAAAAAAATTTACCACGTCAAATTTTTCAATATTACTTATTTGTGTTCATATTTACACAATATAAAAAAAAATCTGTCATGTCAATTATTATTATTATTTTTTGATAATTGATTTAGTTGAGTGATTTTGTTGATACAAATGCCTAATTGGATGATTTTATTGATACAAAACAACATTCAATGACTTTGTTTGATAAATTCTTAAAATTGAGCGACCTTTTAAGATATTAACTCCGTATTAAAATTATAACTTACAATTTTTATGTGTAAATGTAGATGATTTATTCATTTTTACTATTGTTTACCATCTTTATTACATTGAAAATTGACATTTTCTGAGTGATCAATTTATTAAGATGACAATTATTTATCATCAAATAATTCAAGTGAGAAAATAACAAATATAAGAACAAAACTGTTCTTCTTCTAGCTAGTTAGAAGGCTGCCAAATAAAAAAAAATTGTTTAGTGATTATCTACCTTGACCCAATTATATGAAATAGAAAATTTCATAATAATTTAAGAATATAATTGGAAAGAAGTTTTTATAAAAATTTTAAGCAAATACAAAATTAAATGAAAAATAATAAATCAAACACTTAATAAAAAATAATTCCTACATTACTTAGGACTGCGTTATTATCTTTTGTATCAGGGGCATCATTAATTGAAAACTTTGTTAAAAATTTAAATGAGAGTGGGACACGCAGGGCACAGGAAGATTAACTTTGTTAAATATTCAAATGAGACAATTAATTGCCAACTTGTCATGTAAATCATAATCAACGGGGATTTAGTTTAGAGGAAATAGAAGAAAAAAATAATTGTATTTATGCTCCATCCCATTTAAGTTGATTAAATGTAATGTTTAGGAAGAAATAATTGAATATTTATATGCCAACTTTCGTAGCCCATAACGAATAATTAATTATGTGTCCTCTCACCAAATGGTTTCTCTCTAACCTACCTTCTTGTGGGGTCTGTATTGAGTTTTAAGCATATGTAATGTCAAGAAAATTAATGACTTTAATACCCCTTTTCTCCATTTTTATTTTATATGTTCACTTTTACTTGTTATTTTTGATAAATTAAGATAATATAATTTTTTTTACCTATTATACTCTTGTCATTAAGTTAATGTCCTGAAAAATATAATAAGTAAATATGTATGAGACCCTATTAATTAATAGAGGTAAAATGATAAACTTACTATATCAATAATTATTTTTTCAATAAGTGTGTCAAGTCAAAATTTAACAACTAAAAGCGAACGAAAATAGTAGTATTTATTGGAAAAGAATATTTACCACTTGAAATCTTCAAAAGCATAATTCTTTTACTTCCCTTAAACGTGATAAAAAGCATCACTTTATGTTCAAGAATTGATACCAATTTTTCTTAGTCTCAAAGTTCTGGCAACCCAAAAAAAAAGAAGAAGAAAAGATTCTTGAAATTGCTTTACATATGACTTTCAACTCTTAGAAATAAGTTTTAAAGTTTTTTCTTTTTTTCAACTTTCTAGCGGACAAGATTCCATTTTACATGTGATTTAGTGAACATAGTTCACTTCCATTTTTTTCTTTGGAGTTGGAAATATGAATTTCAAAGTTTCAAAAGACACGAGGAAAACAAGGCAATCAACATCTAGTTTGCTAGATGATGCTGTTAAAAGTACACTCCTATTACATCATTCTTGTTGGAGGTTTTGGTTAAAAGAACCTTTCTGATAGTGATTTCAAATATCAAATTTGAAACCTAACCAATTATAGGAAATTGGAGCAAGTGTCAACCACCAACCAGCTGCAAGGCATTACTCTCCGCAACTAATTTATGTGTAGTTAAATTTACGCGAGTCAAACTGAAAAGAACATAAAAAGTTTTATAAATCAGATTAAATTAATAACTTAAAATATCTAAAAGACATATAAGGAAACTTAATTGGTTTTCGAATTCTAATTTGAAAAAAAGGATAAAATTGATAAAAGAGTCAACTTTGAGATGCTTAATGAAACAATAGAGGGAGGTATATTTGGCCAATCTTTAAAGACCTGAGGAATTCAGTAATTATCTACAAAAGATTGAGATATGTATAGAAATAATTGTGGAGTGCTCCACATAAAATATGTATTATATATAGAGAGAAAGCTAATGTATACCTCAGACTAGAAAACTTAGACATGGCTCAATCTGAAATTTCATTTTCTTGGTTCAATTTGCTTTTTCTTTTGCTAATCAATGTGTCTGTTTCTGGTGTTTTCTCCTTAAGTCTTGGTGAAAGTGATCAGTACATTTCAGCTGTTGGAGATTCTGGGATGAGACGCGATGGGCTAAGAGTAGCCATAGAGGCATGGAATCAATGCAATGAGGTTGGAGAAGAAACTCCCCAAATGGGAAGCCCAAGAGCTGCTGATTGCTTTGATGTTCAAAATAAAGCTTCTTATCAGCAACAGAGTGAGTTGAACTTCCTTTTTTTCTTTCCTGTTTTGTTGATTTAGTTATGTTTGAAATGGTTATTGGTTTTTATATGAGAGAATTGTTCTGTCTGTGGTGCAGATCCAAACATACTGCAGCATCTAGTGACTGAGGAAGAGAACAAGTTAGGCACAGGAAAATCTTTTCCAGGACTGACGAATCCAGCAATGTCCAATGTAGATCTTTATGCAGCAGAGAAAGAACTATATTTGGGATCAAAATGTCAAGTTAATGACGAGCCAAATCCATGGCAATTCTGGATGATCATGCTTAAGAGTGGTAACATGGATACTTATGCTGCTAAATGCCCGAAAAATGGTCATAAAATACCTCCATTCGGACCTCCTAGCCAATTTCCTTGTTTTGGCAAAGGATGTATGAATCAGCCATTGATTTACCATAATTACACAACTTTACAAGGGACTACCCTTAAAGGGAGTTTTTATGGAACATGGGATTTGAATGCTGGTTCGAGCCAAGAAGGCGCAAATGTGAACACCTCTTTCTATTCTGTAACATGGCAGAAGGAACTAGGTAAAGGAAGCTGGATTTTTCACAATGTATTAAGGACCTCAGCAAAGTATCCCTGGTTGATGCTTTACTTAAGATCAGATGCCACTTCTGGTTTTTCTGGTGGATATCATTATCAAACTAGGGGCATGTCAAAAATTGTGAGTGAAGACATGAACTTTTTTATTCTTTTACGCTATTTTGTATATTTTCTTGATTCAAAAAGGTTAAATTTTTATGCAGATACCAGAGTCACCAAACTTTAAGGTAAGATTCACATTGAATGTGATCCAAGGTGGAGGTCATAATAGCCAATTTTATCTAATGGACATGGGAAGTTGTTGGAAGAACAATGGAAAGCCATGCGATGGTGATGTGACTTCAGATGTCACAAGATACAGTGAGATGATCCTGAATCCAGAAACACCATCCTGGTGCAGACCAGATGACCCAAAATTGTGTCCTCCATATCACACATTTCCAAATGGAACAAGAGTTCATCGAAGCGACAGGTCTCGTTTTCCCTATGAGGCTTACCATCTGCATTGTACACCAGGGAATGGACAGCATATTGAGCGGCCTAGTGTACCATGTGATCCTTACAGTAATCCTCAACCTCAGGAGATTTTGCAAATTTTGCCACATCCTGTTTGGGGTGAATATGCTTATCCTACTCAGAAAGGACAAGGTTGGATTGGTGATCCAAGAACTTGGGAACTTGATGTTGGAAGGCTGTCACAATCTCTTTACTTTTACCAGGTTTGGATCCATTTAAAGTTATATGTATACATAAACAGTATAAAGACTTTTTACACTATCAATATAGTTTAACGCGTGAAATTAATGACGAAAACATGTTTACTATTGCAGGATCCAGGCACTGCACCAGCAAGGAGGCAGTGGAGTTCAATTGATTTGGGAACTGAAATTTTTAGAGATGTTAATCAAGTGGCAGAATGGACTGTCAGTGATTTTGACATTCTTGTACCCAAGTAGAATTATAAGTAATAAATGTAAAAACAAGAAAAAAGAACACCAAAAAGGGTGTACTCAAAATAGAAAAAGATTATCATGAATTCTTTTCTTTCACTTATTGAATATTTTGTTATTTTATTATTTTATTTTTGACTTAATTTGGAAATGGTTGAATCAACCATGTTACAACCACCTAATCAACTAAAAGTCAATCTATAAGAGAGTCAAAATTGACTATAAATATTATGTTTCCTTGTGATGCAAAATATAAACCAATCTTTTATTTTTTGTTTTATTTAAGTATAGCAAATCAATTGGTCTTTATAATCAGATGCAATCTCCTATTTACAAAAGAAAATGACAGATTAAAATTTGAGATTGTAATTTATTTGTAACTAGCAAAGTTTCAACATTTTAAAAAGAAAATTCAACTTAAAAAAATGTGTGTGTTATTTGTTTAATTTTTTTCTTTTATTGCATAAAGGAGACAATTAAAAGAAGGGAAGGGAAAGGGTCTGTGAGAATAAAACTCACATTTTTGGTGAGGAAATAAATTTTCCCCTCCTTACAAGTGTTTATACCAAATTAACAGATGTACGACTCGTATTTCATAAGTTTTTTTTATTAATTGTAATTTTTTTAATTCAATTTTCACTTCATTAATCATAGTAATTGATATAACCAATATAAGCACAATACGATTTAGTTTAGATCATAAAGCAACCATTTTTAAAATTTATTGGACTAATAGTCAAATTTAAATTGTAAGAATATAATTAGTAAAAATAATTCAGTAAAATAAATCTAGATTAACGGTTTTTTAAGTAGAAATCACCTATTTTCTTTTTAGTCGGTTTAAAAAAGAATAACCTCTTTATTTTTTTTTGCAACAATTTAATTGAAACTTTTGACGTGACATATTTAAAGTCACAAGATTAATGAACATTTTAGTATATTTGCCATAACTTTAGTTTTGGACTACAAAATTAAAAAGTCTTAATTATTTTCTTAAACTTTGCAAGTAAAATTATGTTATTCTTTTTAAAACGGATGGAGTAGGAAGAAGGAAAAAAGTGAGTTGTACTGTAGCATAGGGCCTTTTATGTGTGACCAATTAAAGGGAGGGTTGAAAAAGACACCAATGGTCTTGATTGTAATGCAATTTGCACTTGAAAAACGTTTGATTTCATAATATACGTTAGTATGTTTCACACACTATATGACTTGCATGCATGATCAATTATATATTTCTCAAAAGTTTCCAAAGAAAATAATATCAATCAATCAAGAATGGAGATCAACAATGAAGAAAATGGTGGAAAGGGAGGAGGAAGAAGAAGAGGAGGAGGAGGTGTTGGTCGAGGTCGACCGAGGCTCACTGGGTTACGGGGAAACTCACCACCACCCTTTCTGGTGAAGACATATGAAATGGTGGAGGATCCTGAAACTGATCCCTTGGTACATTGGACTTCTAGCAAAACTACATTTCTTATCACTGATCCTAACAAGTTTTGTATAGAAGTTCTTCCAAAGTACTTCAAGCATAGCAATTTGTCTAGCTTCATTTACCAGCTCAACAACTATGTGAGTAAAAATTTGACTTCTATTTCCTATTTCTGTTAGTTCTCTCGAAATTTCGTTTCCATCACTACTAGTTTTGACAGTGTTACTGCAATTCTCTTCTGTTTCCAATATGTTTTCTGTGTTTTTCTCTCATTTGTATTGATTTCTTGAAATTTGACTTCTCCTTAAGTATTGTTTTCTGTTCCTGTTTCTGTTGGTTCATGACTTGAATTTTTCGTTTCATCTTTACTAGTTCAGAAAATAAGACAGTGTAGTGTTACTGCAAATTTCTGATGTGTTTGCTATGTTATTTTCTCATTTATGTTGATTTCTACCCTTTTTTACTAGCTCAACATCTATGTGGCTTTAATCTTGAAACACTAAAACGTGACATCCTTTCGTCTAATTTAATGTTCTGATGAGTATGCATCTGGTGTTATTGTGAATATGGTTTTGATTTCGTTTCCTTTTTGATTTGGAGTAATAATTGTTTTGATAAGAAAGAATGAATTTTCAGCGTTTTAGGAAAGTATGTTCGTACAAATGTGAGTACGGAAATCCATGGTTTCGGGCTGGGAAAAAGCACTGGTTGAAAAATATCAAAAGCAGGATTCAGCTATCCAAGGAGAACAACCCACAGCAGGTTTCACATAGTCCTCGTGTTGATCTGGTGAATGATAATCTGGAAGAGGAGCTGGAGAAGTTGAGGAATGATCACATTAGTCTGAAGGTAGAACTTCAGAAGCTGAAAGATGGACAAGAAAACTTGACATCTTTCTTTCCTAATTTGGTAGGATGCGGAAAGGAAACAGATATTAGGAATATTTTCAAGTTACTTCTCGAGAAATCTCAAGTCAGAGGAGACTCTAGCAGCAATGACACCAGAAAGAGGCCATGCTTGGTGGAGTCGCCAGATCGTATGGCTGGCTCGGTCCAGGACGGGATTGGACAGATATCAAACTCTGCTGGTGGCTCCGTGAGTTCCAATGAAAAACAGAAAGAAGAAACAACTGCTCAAAATGCTAAGAATCGTGAGTTTTGGGAGAAACTCTTTGAAGATGATTCAGAGTCGAAAAATGAAGGAGCAGAGGAGCTTGAGCAGGAACTGAGTCGCTCGAGAGCTATGGCAGAGATTGAGGAGATGGTGGAAAGCAAGATTGCTATGGAAGGAGAAGCTTTGATTGCAAAGGCTGCTGCTGCTAGTTTAGATGAAGAGAAGGAGGCTTATCTTCAACTATGGACATAGTATATTCTCTTTGCTTCCATATTTGCAAAAATATGAATTCTACCACATGTTTAAATTATGATCTTCTTATCAAGTCAAAATTTTTACTTTGTCTGCAGAGTGGAGACGAGAAATGCTGATGTGAAGGTCCTGTATCTCAAATAGATGTTCTTATTATCATTCTAGGAACTATTTAATGTCTTTTCTGTTTACATAATTTCTCCTAGAAACTATACTGGATGTTAATGTTCATAATTGCACCTAATTAGAGTATCAAAATATAATCAGGACCAGGTCCCTCGTTAAAGTAATGAACTGGACAGAAGTAAAAATGCACAAGATTTTTACGTGGAAAACCCCTTGCTCAAGGGAGTAAAAAACTACGACCTGCCTTTAGGATTTCAACGAAATTTCATTATCATCTAAGAGCGGAAATCATAATTCTAAGGATTAACCTCCTAATTCCTTCCCACTTACAATGATACTTGAAATTTCCACCTAAGCAACAATCTCTTGCTGCCCACTAAACTAATTTCCCCAAACTAGAGACTTTTCTTCTTAGCTAACTCTAGCTAAGGACCTAGAATACAAGAAGAATTTGTTTTGACCAAAATACCAAGTTTCTTTATTGACTAGGAATTGGTTTACAGATGTAAGAATGAAAAATCACATATTGAAGAAATATCCTTAGAACAACAGAGATAAGAGTAGAACAATGTAGTAAACAAGTTGTTCTTGAGGATGATTTCTTTCTTTCTCATTAAGATTCTTTTTTCACTCTTTTTTCTGGATGATTTTTCATTCTTCAAATGCTTCCATATATAGCTTTGTTGAAGCTCTTTATCGTGTGCATCCATGTTGTCTATCATCATTTTTTGAAGTTCCTTGTCATGTGCACCATGCTGTCAAACATGCTTTACAACCTTGATTCCATTTGTCTTCTTCATTCTTAATTGAGAAGATACTGTTGCATGTTGAAGAAATGCTTTATAGTTTTTCATTCCGTTTGCTTTCATCTTTTATTATTAAGAGAGATGTTATTGTGAGAAAGATGATGTCTTGTTGCTTAAAATAAGACTTCTTTCTAGGAGTGGAAAGATAAAGGAAGACATAAAGGAATAAATTTAGGCAAAAGCTTGTACCTTTTCCTCGTTCCCATAAAGTATTCCTTCTTATATATTAAAATAATATTCCACATAATATTTTAATATACACCTGCATAAGCATGTTTCTTGACAGATAAGAGCATTGATGAATTCAACTAAGTGTATCCGCCAAGTTGTTATAATTCAAGTAAGGTCTCAGCCTTTCAATTTCTGATACGGGACCTGGTACCACATTATATTCATACTGAGAAGTAAGTTTATTAATTCGTCAAAACTTCATCTTAAGAATTTCCCCCTTTTGATGATGACAAACTCATGATTTTGAAGAATTAAAATTGTATCAGGTTCCCCTGTCAGTTTGCTTCCCCCTATCAGAAAACACACTTACACAGCAACACACAATGCAATTTTTCAGCTGTCAAATGCAATTCCCTCTTAGTCATCTTTCACACAGCTAATATCAACATTTACCATCCCAATATACCAGCAAGCATATCATCCGAATGGACCACATCAGTAACACCACACCAAATAACCAAACCAGTAGCATACTTAATAAGTATATGCAGAATAACTACCCACACTAGATAACCAAACCAGTAACACACTTAACCAAATGAAGCACAAACCTAATGCAGGAAACACACAAAATCTTTTCCCCCTTTTGACATCATCTGCTCCCTTTTGCACATGCTTCACAAATCTTCTTCTCTTCAAACTTTATCTTAGGCAATCCACGAACCAGATCCCTATACACAAGTTTGTTGAGTAAAGGCATATAAAATTACTTCCTTGTATGGTGCTCATATCAACAACATACATGTTCTTGGCTCTTCTTGTCATCAACACCACCTCTAGAGATGCTAAATTTCTAATTGTACAACTTTGAGAAAGAAATCTAACTTCATTTCCTTTGTCACAAATCTGAGATACACTCAAAAGACTATACTTAAGTCCATTAACATAATAGACATTTTCAAAGAGTGTTCCAAAGATTTGTCTATTCTTCCAATTCCTAGGATATAATCTTTGTTCCCATTTACAAAAGAGACACCTTCACCTTGAAGTGCCTTAAGTGAGAGGAAGCTTTCAACATCTCCAATCATGTGTTTAGAACACCCACTGTCTATATACCAACACTAGTTGAAGCTTCTTTCACTTGTCTGCACAGGGATCATTTGACACATTTAGGAATCCATTTGAGTCTAAGTTCCTAATAAGCTGTTAAAGGAGTAATATGGGTCTTCTTGGTCTAGTGAGGTAAGACTCTTTTCTTCTGAATTGGTTTTGCCTTGGGATTAGGTCCTACATTTCTTTTTTGCTGGAAATACTCTGACATGTTTCTTTTTACTTTTTGTAAGGCTTGACAATCCATCTTAAGATGACCATTTCTACCACAATGTGTACATAATAAATTGTCAGAAACAGTGACATATTTACTATGTGGATTATAAGGAGGTTCTATTTTTCATATCCTAAACCCCTCCCACCCTCGTGACTTTGACTTGTTATACTTTCCAAAATTTTTGAAGATGAGGTCCATTTAAGAGATTTTTCTAGTTCTTCGTTGACACGACTTAGATCTTTCTCTAACTGATTATTTCTTTCTAAAGCTAAGTTCATCTTTAATTGAGATGTTTTAAACTTATTTTCAAGCTCAAGTTGCAGAATACTAGCTTCATTTTTCCCTTTATCAGTTTTGACCCCTTTATCTAACCTTCTTGACAGTTCAAAATTTTCTGATTCTAGAAGTGTCAATTTTTTTCTCCATCTCAGACATTTGTGCAACCAATATCACCTTTTCATTTTGAGCAATATCAAAACAACTAATTAAAAAGTCCTTCTCAGTTGTTAATTCATTTACTGAATCAATCAGTACTTCAGCCAAACTTCTTAATTTTCTGGAGGATAAAGCATTCAAGTTTTGCTTAAAGTCATCAAGGGTTACCTTTTCATCTTCTTCATTATCAGATTTAGCCATGAATGCTAAAATTGAGTTGAAGATATCTTCACTGTCTTTGACAACCATTAAGGAAGCATCCTATCCTCTGAGTTCTCTGAATCTTCAGAGTCACTAAGTATCTCCACATGCACCAAAAGCTTTCTTCATAATCCGGTCAGTTGTTGCCTCCTTTTGAGATTTCTTGATAGGGACCTGGTCCCTTCTTTCACCATTTGCTTTTGCATACTCCAGTTTTTGTAATGACACTCTCTTATAAAATGTTCAGGTTTACCACATTTGTGACACAATTCAGCAGCATCACCTGGTTTGTTACCTTTTCTGAAGCCTTCATGTTGTCTCACAATCTTCTTAAATCTCTTGGTCAGATAAGCCATATATAACCCTTCATCATCCTTATCTTAAGAGGATTTTAAGACAAGAGTTTTATCCTTCTTTTATTCTTTTTGTCTGTTTAACTCATAGGTTTGAAGATTCCCTATGAATACATCTATGGTGAGGGTTTTCAAGTCTTTTGCCTCAGTGATGACATCTACCTTGCTTTCCTAAGATTTAGGAAGAATTCTCAATATCTTCCTGACCTGTTTACTCTGAATGATGGGTTCACCAAGACATCTCAGCTCATTTGTTATAGATGAGAATCTTGTGTACATGTCAGGGATAGATTCTCCTTCTTTCATGGTAAAGTTTTCATACTAAGAAGTCAGCATGTCAACTTTTGATTCTTTGACTTGCTCAGTTCCTTCATGAGCATTTCTTAGACAGTCCCATATTTCTTTGGCTGAGTCACAGGCTGAGATTCTATTATACTTCTCAGTATCAATTCCATATACAAGAACTTTTTTGGCTTTGTACTTTTTCTCAATTTTTTTCCTGTTAGCTGCATTATATTGTTGTCGAGTTTTAAGAATTGTTTTAGTGGTCTATCCTTCCTTATTTCAATTGTTGCAACATGAGGATCATCTAACACAATATCTTATAGCTCACTGTCTTCAGCCACGAGGTGGTCTTATGGAGGATTGTCCTTCTTCCAAATTGAATGAAACAGTCATTCTATTTTGCAGGAATCTCTCTAGGTGTTAGCTAATTAGAGAGCCCAGGCTCTAATACCAATTGTTCGAATGAGTATTGCCAATCTAACCAAGGACCTGGCCCTGAAATTTCCACCTAAGCAACAACTTCTTGCTGCCCACTAAACTAATTTCCCCAAACTATAGACTTTTCTTCTTAGCTAACTCTAGCTAAGGACCCAGAATATAAGAACAATTATTTTGACCAAAACACCAAGTTCCTTTATAGAGTAGGAATTGATTTACAAATGTAAGAATGAAAAATTACATATTGAAGAAATATCCTTAGAACAACAAAGACAACAGTAGAACATAGTAAACAAGTTGTTCTTGAGGATGATTTCTTTCTTCTCACAAAAACTCTTTTTTCACTCTTTTTTCTGGATGATTTTTCATTCTTCAAATGCTTCAATATATAGCCTTGTTGAAGCTCCTTGCCATGTGCACCCATGTTGTCCATCATCATTGTTTGAAACTCCTTGTCATGTGCACCATGTTGTCAAACATGCTTTACAACCTTCATTTCATTTGTCTTCTTCATTCTTAATTAAGAAGATAATGTTGCATGTTGAAGAAATGCTTTACAGTTTTTTGTTCTATTTGCTTTCATCTTTTATTATTAAGAGAGATGTTGTTGTGAGAAAGATGATGTTTTGTTGCTTAAATAAGACTTGGAAGACATAAAGGAATAAATTTAGACAAAAGCTTACACCTTTTCCTCATTTCCATAAAGTATTCCTATATATTAAAATAATATTTCACATAATATTTTAATATATACATGCATAAGTATGTTTCTTGACAGATAAGAGCATTGATGAATTCAACTAAGTGTATCCGTCAAGTTGTTATAATTCAAGTAAGGTCTCCGTTTGGGAGGTGGAGTAGTATAAATACCCCTCCTTAGCATTCATTTTGTATCAAGTAGAAAACAAGCAAGCCTTGTAAAGCATTCTCCAAGTAATAGAAGCACTCTTTCTTCTAAATCTTTCTCTTTGTCTTTCCATATCCAAAGTTCCCTTAGACAATCATAGGCAACAGGCTTACTAGTGTTTGCAAGATCGTGAAAGATTCGTAGGAAGGTAGTGACGAGGAGCAAGAGGAGTTGCCGATCAACATCACTCCCAGACTGGAATGGATTGCGATGGTTGAGACTGCCCGCCAAGCCGTGGAGTTACTGGGCCATCGGTTGAATCAGATCGATGGCAGATTCAAAGCCTTGGAAGAGGTCGTCCTTGACGAGAATGAGAACATCTGCAAAGACCTTGACATGCAGCGGGTGGCTGAGGAAGAAATGCACGCTTCCTTGGAGGAAAGGATCGAGACCTTGGAAGGGAAGTTCATGGGCTTGTTGGAAGCCATGAGCACCAAGGTGAAGAGGCTTGAAGAGGCCCTGCAGCAAGGGAGGCTTGTTGCGCCGGCGGTGGATCAGGAGGTAAGGATCGAGGCTCCCAAATCACCTATCTTCAAAGGCGTCCGTGACGCCCAAGAGGTGGAGAACTTTTTGTGGCACTTGGAGAATTACTTCAAGTGCAACAAGGTGAGCAGTGACGACATTAAGATTAACACGGCGGTGATATACCTTACGGAAATGGCGATGCTGTGGTGGAAGCGCAAGGATGCCGAGATAGCCAGGGGGCTCTGCACGATTTGCACATGGGAGCAGTTCAAGGCAGAGTTCAAAAAGACCTTTTACCCTAACAACGTCGTCTATGAAGCCAAATGGAGGCTTAGAGAATTGAAGCAGACGGGGAGTATGAAGACCTACATAAAGGAATTCACGACCCTCACGCTTCAAATCCCAAGCCTCACGGAGGAGGACATGTTGTTCTACTTCATGATGGGTTGCAGAGTTGGGCCAGGAGAGAGCTGGAGCGGCGACAAGTTTCCACCTTCGACGAGGCCATCACGCAGGCGGAGGCTTTGACAAACGCTCGACATGACAGGCACTGAGAAAAGGACTCGGATGTTGGTCACAAACAAGGTGGGGGAGATGGTGGCAGAGGTAGGGAATGGCAGCCACATCCCAAGTTTCATGACTGCAGTAGGCCTGATAACAGGAGGTCCGGGTGGCAAAGCAGCGAGGAGGGAAAGGCTCAGCCCGAGAAAGAGCCAAGATCGACACAGGCGCAGAGCGATCGTGACTAAGGCTGCTGCAACCAAGTTGGGGCTGAAATATAGGCCAAGTGATGCGCAACTTAGGACGGTCAATGCACCAATGACTCCTATGTGTGGCGTTGCTCAGGGAGTCGATATTGCGTTGGGGGAGTGATGTGGCAAGTCCGACTTCCATGTTGCTTCGATAGATCTCTTTGACGTCATCCTTGGGCAAGAATTTTTTCAGAAGAACCATGTGATGATTATCCCATGTCTCCAACAACTCGTGGTTTTGGAACAAGGAGGGTCCTCCATGGTGCCCTTGGTGCAGATGCCCAAGTCAGGGGGACAAGTTCAACTATCAACCTTGCAGCTTGTGGAGGCGTCCCAAGGGGAGAAGCCAATGTCATATCCCACACCCGCCAAAAGGAAAAGACATCAGAAGAGGAACCGTCAGAGGAAGCGAAGAGGGACAAAAGCCAGCCGACCACAGCAGGACGACTCAGGCACGAGGAGAGAGCGAACTCCAGAGGAGACCACAAGGGGACGGCACAAGGAGTTGCTGCAGTCCGAAGGTGGAGGCAGAGTTCCATCAGCAGCCATGTGCCGAGGTCATCGCATCATTAGGTGAGGGAGAGTGACACGTCCCTCCTAAATTTCGCTTCAAAACAGTGCAAGAACGTGTCCGGCATGCTCTGGAAGGCTCCGGAACTCTCTAGACTTGCGCAGAAGATTGAAGAGAAGGCTAGAGAGACCTGGAAGGTTCTAGAGACATGTAGAAACGTGTAGGAAGATCTTGCACATGTAAATATCTCAGATATTTTGATGGAAGACTCTAGAGAGTCAATCTTAGCCGTAGGATAGAATAGATCCTAACCGCCCGTTTTGGAGGTGGAGTAGTATAAACCCCTCCTTAGCATTCATTTTGTATCAAGTAGAAAACAAGCAAGCCTTGTAAAGCATTCTCCTAGTAATAGAAGCCCTCTTTCTTCTAAAGCTTTCTCTTGTCTTTCCATATCCAAAGTTCCCTTAGACAATCATAGGCAACAGGCTTACTAGAGTTTGCAAGATCGTGAAAGATTCGTGAGCAAACTGACTAGTGCCGCACGGACAACAATTGAAATTATGCAGTGATTTTTGTTTGGATTTACACTGGAAATCACACCATGGTTCTTAACTAATTGCAATATCTTACTAAGTCACAGACAAATAACACCGATGAAACCAATAACTAGTGACATAAGAATGATGATCATCGGGATCAGACAAGAAACTAGATAAAGAGGAAGGATTTTTTTTCTCTCTCTATTGATTCTTCATCATGCTTAGAGATGCTTACCTAGGTCCTGAAAGAATTGAAGGAAACAAGTTAGTAGTGGTGTCTGTCACTTTTCGATTGCTGTGATTATTTGTGAATTTGGAATAGGCTAAGTGAGATTTAATGTCCATTGTCCCCTCTATTAGTTTAACCACCATGTGGAAGGCCTCGGTAAAATCACTCTGTAAGCACCAGACAGCAAGTTTCATCATGTGGATGACTTCTGATATATTGCATTGAATTTCATTGTTGTAGTTTACGATCATATCAATCAATTGATTGTATTGGGCTTTTCCCATGAACAAACTAAGCAAATGTGGATGTTCCAGTGAGTGTGAATAGTCCACGTTCTTGCGTCAACAGAGAATCTCCTTTGCAACAACTAGAAGCTGTAGAGATCTTTCTTTTCTGTATTAATACGCTATTAAGGAGCCAAGCATCCAGGTGTTCCCTAATTCTAGTCACTACATGTCTCTGATCTTTATCCACCAACTTGGCCAGGCCAATATCAGATACTTTTGCACAAAGAATGCCATCCAACAGAATGTTCTGCGGCTAAACATCTAAGTGGACTAGACCAACTTGGCCAGGCCAAAATCAGATACTTTTGCATAAAGAATGCCATCCAACAGAATGTTCTGTGGCTAAACATCTAAGTGGACTATTCTTTGCATACACTCTTCATCAAGATAAGCCAATCATTTTGCTTTATCATAGATAATGCTCCTTCTTGTTTTCCGTTTAAAGATAAACTGCCGAGAGCCTGTGCCGAAAGTCCGTTTATTCAATGACCTATTACTCATGAAATCATGAACTTATAGGTTGTGCTCTTTCTCAGCACAAACTCCAATTAGTGTAACAAGATGGATGCTTCCTAAGGTCTGGATCTTTGCCAAGAACTCCTTCTTTCCTTGGCCGAAACCATCAAGAACCTTCACTGCTACTTTCTGACCATCTTGAAGAACGCCTTCATAAACTGAGCCAAAACCTCTCTGAACAAGCTTTTTCTGGAAATTCCTGGTTGTTACCTTCAGCTGTTCGTAACAAAATCTTAAAGTAATGCCAGATATCTCATCCACGGAATCATAAGCATTTACTTGTATACTTCTTTTTTTGTTGAAAGTAATCAAGATGCCAACTCTTATTGCTATCAGAAGAAATGGTCCACTAGTTGATCCAGCTATAATGCCAATTCTTCTGCAGCCGTAGACCCTGTACTTTTTTCTGCATCATTTGAAATTGTGATGAATGCAGATTACTGATAGCTGCTTCTTTCTTTTTCATCACTTATAAGTGAGACAGCAGGGGAGAGGAAAAAGCAGTCTCCCCTTGAAAAAAGTTAGTGACATACCGCAAGAGAGCTATTCTGGTAAAGACTCCAACAAATGAGTTAGGAAACATTTGTTTTATCACAGTTCTTGCTGATGCATGAGCCAGCCGTTCTATCAACTCATTTAGCCACAATTTTGGATTTAGACAACCGTACACTAGGTATCTAGTGTAGAATTCTTTGTGCATGCTTGAAGAGTAAATATATTTTACCTCCTTCAATTCACAGATGTCCCTCTCACTTTAAGAGAAAGATTTTCTCATGAATGACTTACCAACCAACGACCCCAGCCTCAGAACAGTAGAAAGAATCCAAAAGGTTCCTTTGCAAAACTGGTTTCCTATAAAGAAAAAACCTTACTTTTATTTAGTGATTTCTGTCAAGTGTGTGACCATCTCAACACGTCCCCTTGTGGGTGGGCCTGATCCTTTTTCATGGGCTAAGTATGTGGAACTTTTTCTGCCTGCTCTGATATCATGTTGAAATGCGTGATCATGTCAAGCTTAAAGCTGTCAGAAATCACACACTTATAATTATTTAATTATATTCTCATGAATTTTTGATAGAGGACTTGTCCTAATTCCTAAAACACCACCAATATTAGTTTTTTCTCAAATTTGATTTTTCAGAAAGGAAAAATAATACTCCTGTATAAGTATATATGCATATGCAAAACCAAATATATTGGATGTGAACCCGAAACGAAATCTGGTTTACTGGTAATGTGTTGTTATCATATAATATGGGATGGAGGTAGTAATAGTTATCTCGCTGTCTAGTATTTTTCGTGTTCTAAAACTTATTGACTTTAATTATTTCTCAAGAGGTGAGAATGACCTCATCAATCAATCACTATGAGCTACATTTTTTTTTTGTTGTATAGGATAATGCCACCAATTGCTTAGCTAACAATTGGATTAATTTATGCCTAATTGCTAATATTTTTTTAACTGAATTATTGTTTAGCTAGACCAGATTATAAAATTCTGTACAAGGGTAGACCAGGGAGATGAGAAAAACTTTAAAAAGACTAGGAAATGTATGATTTGTTACTCAACTATCCAGCTTCTCCATTGAGTTTACAATAGTCTTTATTTTCATCACTTGAGGTAAAGAGTGAGAGAGATGCCCTCACGTAAGGTTTCAAAGGAGCGAATCGAGTTCCTTGAGAGGGAGCTGAAATGTGTTGTTATCATATAATATGGGATGGAGGTAGTAATAGCTATCTCGCTGTCTAGCATTTTTTGTGTTCTAAAACTTATTGACTTTAATTAGGCACAATACATAAATTGGAACTTAACTTGGAGCGAAATTTTAATTTGAAACTCAAACTTTCAAAGTGCACAACTTGCCCGTTTTTTATCAAGTAAACATAAGGCGCTGACATGACAAAGTATGTGTGTTACACGCAAAAAGGGAGCGTGAGTGCTATTGTTTTTTGAAGATTTCAACAGTAAAAAAAGCTTGAATTATCATTTTTACCCCTACTACATTCATTTATATATAAACCATTATTTTTCAAATTAAAATACAATTTTTTTCTTCTTGGTAGTACTAATCTTCTAAAAAAAAATTCTAGTTTTTGACACTAAAAAATATTTCATAATTTGAAATACTTTTTAAAAATAAATATTTAAAAAACTTTTTTGGGAGGTGGGGTGGGGCTGAGTACTAATCTTCTAAAAAAAAATTTCTAGTTTTTGACACTAAAAAAATATTTCATAATTTGAAATATTTTTTAAAAATAAATATTTAAATTCTTTCTTTGGAGGTGGGGTAGGAGTGGATAAGGCTCAAGGTGGAGTAAAAAATTAAAATTTTTAAAATTTAAATTTTTTATAAAATTAAGGTTTTTAATATTTGATTTTTTGTAAAATTAAAATTTTTAATATTTGAATTTTTTGTAAATATACTTTTTTTGTATGGGGGGTGTGAGGGTCGATGGGGGCTAGGGGTTGTGGTGGGGGGCTGGCTGGGAGAGTGAAAAATTTTAATTTATAAAATTTAAATTTTTCGTAAAATAATTTTTTATTATTTTGTATGGGGATGGGGTGGGGGGAGGGGGGCTGGGGAGGATGAGGGTCCGAGGTGTAGTAAAAAATTTAAATTTACAAAATTTGAATTTTTTGTAAAATAATTTTTAATTTTTTTATGGAGCTGAGAGTGGGGGTGGGGGGCCGGGGGATGAGGGTCTGGGGTGGAGTAAAAGATTTAAATTTAAATTTAAATTTTTCGTAAAATAAATTTATTTTGGTCAATCACAAATGTTTATTTTACTTTTTGTTTTAACTATAAATATGTGGAATAGTATTAGATGGTGTGACATTTTTTTAAAAAAAAATATAAATAGGTGGAATAACTTTATGACGTGACATAGTGAGATTGGACATAAAATTCATGTTAGAGAGTACATCTCACACATATGGGTTGTTGAACAGTTGTGCCTACTTGATCAAAAACGGGCAAATTGGAGTGCCCTATTTGTGCACTTTGAAAGTTTAAGTTCCAACTTAAAATTTCGCTCAGATCAATTTATATATTGTGCCCTTTAATTATTTCTCAAGAGGTGAGAATGACCCCATCAATCAATCACTATAAGCTACAATTTTTTTATTGTTTTATAGGAAAATGGCAGCAATTGGTTAGCTAATAATTGGATTAATTTATGCCTAGTTGCTAATATTTTTTTAACTGAATTATTGTTTAGCTAGACCAGATTATAAAATTCTGTACAAGGGTAGACCAGTTATAAAATTCTGTACAAGGGAAGACCAGAAAAACTTTAAAAAGAGTAGCAAATGTACGATTTGTAACTCAACTATCCAGCTTCTCCATTGAGTTTACAATAGTCTTTATTTTCATCACTTGAGGTAAAGAGTGAGAGAGATGTCCTCACCTGAGATTACAAAGAAGCGAATCGAGTTCCTTGAGAGGGAGCTGAAATTCCTGGATACTTTTCTCATCTTCTGCAATGACTTGCCTGAATATGCCACACAGAGAGCCCAAGCTCTGCTTACAAACTCCCGAGATGTCCTCTTCACTCTTGGCTTGAACTCTCCAAATCTTTCTCAGGTTCTCCAGCAG
>DF361516.1:18144-36698 GCA_000787875.1 Solanum virginianum | reverse complement strand
CAATCAGTAGGTCTTTGTATTATGTACCCATGTTGTGTATGTGTGACTTAGCCACCTGTCTGGACATTTTGTACATTATGCTATATTTGTTAGGCGGCAGGACCGCAGCGGTGACCTTGTCGGCCCGCGTATATATGTATATCTATGTTTGTTATTCTTCTGTTGGTTCGCTGGACTTATCTATTTCAGGTGCAGAGGAAACTCTGCCGAAATTTTATAAAATAAATAGTAACTCATATTGGTATCTGATTTGGTTATGTGTTCTGGACGCCCCAAACGGGTGTCAGTCACGGCCCATAGGTTGGGACGTGACAAGCTTTCAAATCTTTCCTTTGCACTTTATTTTAAGCCCCTTAAAAAGGGCAAAAGAGAGATTTGAAAGCCCCTTCACAATTTGTCGATCTATCACTAGGAAGCTAACGAAGTCCAAAAATTCTATTCTGTTGTTTTTTGTAATCTGTAACTATGCATCTTCTTGATGCCTTTAGATGAAATACCTTTACTTCACCAAAAAAAAAAAGAGGAAAGAAACACATGTCCTTAAGGATAAAATGAAAATTATAAACTTAAGAACTTTGCAATCACAGAAAGAGATCATTCTTTTAGAAGAGGCCAAAAAGAAAAGTGTGTCACATAAATAGAATAATGGGAACATTACAATAACAACATACCCGGTGGAATCCCACAAGGGGAACATTGATTACAAATTACTCCCTTTGTTTCAATTTGTTTGTCATAATTTGACTTGGCACGTAGTTTAAAAAATAAAAAAAGACTATTGAATCTTGTGGACTAAAGATATGTAAAATGTACCAAATGGCCTTAAACATGTCATATGGAATGTTGAAGAGTTGCCAACTTAGGAAAGAGATATTCTTCTTGAAACAGACTAAAAAGAAAAGTAACACCAACGTAATTGACCCCGGGGGGGTGGACAGCTCTACATGAGGCATGACTCACCCAAGACAACATAAAGAAAAGAAAATCCAGCTCCCAAGCAGAGGCTATATGAGCAAAAAAGAGGTTGAAAACGCCAGACACCTTCTTCGTTGTGAGGTGGCCTCAGAATTATGGAGCATGTTTTTTTGTCTGTTTGGTCTCAATTGGACCATACCCCTCACAGTTAAGGATGTTTACGAGAGTTGGAGCCTATGGAAAGTTGACAAAAGCCATTAAGAAGATTCGGATCATGATGCCTGCTCGTATTTTTTGGTGTATTTGGTTAGAGAGACATAGGAGATATTTCGATGGAGAGTCAACTGCTTTAGGCATTTTGAAGGCTAAGTGAATAATTGCAAATTTGTTTAGAAGGAAAGCAAGACAAACAAATTGAAACAAAGGGAGTATTTATTTACTAATTGAACTTAATGGGTAGAATATCCTTTAAAGTAATCAATACATGACAAATCATAGTCAACCAAGTTGCATCGAGGTCAAGCTGGCTCGGTTAATTCAAACTTGACCAAGTCGAGCCAAACTTTGCCTAAAACTTAGTTGCGCTTTCATGGAAACCAAGTTGAACCAAGTCCCGATCCATCTTGGCATCCCAACTCTTTGTTCAGCCAAATATCAAATTTTCACATACTTGGGAAGAAGAGCATTAACCAAACATAGAGAATAAATCAAATGAGAATAAAGCTCATTTCTAGTTTGTTTTTATCTAGCTATATCATTTTTTTATGACAGGGGAAACCCGCAACCGCTACCCTTTGGGTGCACACAGGGTAAGCCCCCGCTCCTATGCAATAGCTCGCAAACCACACAAGAGAGGTAACCTGCACTAGGCAATCCCGGTGGGACGAGCTCAACCCAGAAGGCAAACCTGTTGCTTTTGCTAGCAAGGGTTTCGAACTTGAGACCTCCAGCATGGAAGTCTCAAGCCAAAATGACTGGGCCACCCCGAAGGGTCTCACAAGATATCATATTTTTCTTAGCTTTTTTTTAATTAGCAAAATTAGAGTAGACTCTACCATTGCAAGTCCAGTGTTGTCATGTCTGAGGTTGGAGTGCAAGTGAAGCTTGATATACAGGCCATCCAAATGAGAGAAAGTTTCAAGTATCTAGGGTTTATTATCCAAGGAAATGGGAAGATTGATGATGATGTCACACATTGGGTTGATGCAGGTTAGATGAAATGAAGGCTCGCATCCAGAATATTGTGTAATAAGATGTCACCAAAACTTAATGGCAAGTTCTACAAGGTGGTGGTTAAACCAACTATATTATATGAGTCAGAGTGTTGGTCAGCCAAGAATTCTCACGTTCAAAAGATGAATGTTAAGGAGATGTGGGTTGCGTTGGATGAGTGGGTATACTAGGAGAGACAAGATTGGAAATGAAAATATCTAGTACAAGGTAAGAATGGCCTCGATGGAGAACAAGATGCGGGAAATGAAGCTGAAATGGTTCGAACAAGTGGAGAGCAGATGCACAAATGCCCCAATATGGAGGTATGAGAGGTTGGCAATTGATGGTTCCAGGAGGCTAAAAGTAGGCTGAAGAAACATTGAAGCGAGGTGATTAGACAAGA
This sequence comes from Solanum virginianum, assembly GCA_000787875.1. NCBI lineage: Eukaryota > Viridiplantae > Streptophyta > Magnoliopsida > Solanales > Solanaceae > Solanum > Solanum virginianum. The sequence goes on along the minus strand of DF361516.1, from coordinate 34,168 downwards.
CATGGCACAATTGCAACTTATTGAGGACATGACCTTAGGAGGTTGTGGAGGACATGGATTAGGTAAAAGGTTAGTAGGTAGTAGGTGTTTCTTGTTTATCCTTCCTTACTATAGTCTTAGTCTTTCTAATGAAGTTTCTTGTCCTCCGATTTCTATTACTATCTACTATCTTTTGTACTTTAACTATCACACTATTTTGTTTTTAGTTATTGTTCCCTTTATTTATGATGTTTTGTCATGCTTTCCTCAGTATTTTCTTTAATATGCTTTTCCTTGAGCGATTGGACTATGGGAAACAGACTCTCTACCTCCCGCATTAGTAAGATCTGCGTACACTCTATTAGTCTGCCCTACACAAAGCCCACTTATAGGTTACACTAGGTATGTTGTCACTGTTGTATCATAAAATAAAGATATGTTTTGCTAATTGACATATGGTTGAAAAATTGCAAACAACAATCAAACTTGTACAATATGTCAATAACAAGCATATGGCAAGTCAAATGGAGGATTCTCTCCCTCCTCCACCCAAAATAAAGGATTGAAGTAATACCTGATTTTCCAAGTAAGCTAATTCATTCTCTTCAGATGGAAGATGCTCCAGAATATGTCCAACAGGATCAAATTCCTATACATAATCATCCCAGGAACTATCACAAAAATTGGAGTGGTATGGACAGCAACTGCTAAAGTACATGGACAACTAAGGGGAAGAAAGGAGATAAAATGAAGCAATTAGATGAATAAAAAGTAGATCTGCAACAGGCTGGCAATGGGGGAAAATCGGGGGGGTGAAAAGTTGCTAAAGTTTCAAAACATTTTGAAATTGTAATAGGTTCAGGCGTAAGAACCTAAATGCTAGACCCATCAAATCAAACTCCAGCATCCACCTTTAAAAGGCTAAAGCAATGCCAATTTTTTACCTAGATCTTTCTTTCTTCTGTTTTTTCTGGGATTACTTTTTTGCAGCGATCCACTAGAGAATGTACAGGACAGAAACACACATGGCTACAATATTTATTAAGATGCAGAAGGTGAACCTCTTCATAGAATTCTTCCTCCAGCTCCTCGACAACTTGACCAGGAGGTTTGCTCCCGTATATTGAGCTCAGCTCCTCTGAGCTTGATGACAGAGTATATCTCTGATGAGGAGGTACTCCAGCTAGAACACGTGCAAGTGCTGCAGCAGCTGCAGCTCGTTCAGGAACCTGCAGGCAAACTTTCATCTTGTGAAAAAAATGAAGATTGCTCATTGCATACTCATCAGAAGAACAATAGAAATGACAAGAGTTTTAAAATAATATGTTGATAACCTTATCAGAATTTCTAGCCCTCCCTCAGAAAGACTGAATTATGGCATTTCTATTTCCAGCCATATCTACTAACTAAAGGTACGCATAGGGAGCATGCATGCCACACATTTATTGTTCTTTAACGCTAATACCCCAAAAGTTGACAGATAAAAGAAAACTTTAGTCATAAGATACAGTTTACACATAAGAGAAAAGTAGATACCTTCCAATTTCTCCAAACATTGTTCTTGGGTACAACAACCTTTCGAATGTCACTTATCCCAATTCCATTGAAGGGGGAGAAGAGAATAAATAAATAGTCTTAGAAATAATTTATCGTGGGATGGCAATGCTGAAATTAGAAGAATGCATCTCGTAAGGTGGCAAATTTTCACAAGATGCAAAATAGGTGGTGTCCTTGAGGTGATGATTATTCGAAATAGAACAGATGCATGGTATATAAATGGTTGTGGAGGCTTAATGAAAGAAAACTGCTCTGTAGAAATTTGTTATTATCACTAAGAGCCTGTTTGGATTGGCTTTTGGCTTATTTTTACTATTTTGACTTAAAACCAAGTGCTTAAAAGCACTTTGTGTTTTATCCAAACACTATAAAGTTAATCTGGCTTAAAAGCACTTAAAATAAGTCAATTCAAACAGGCTCTAAGTAAGGGAAAAGATAGTTTTAGAGAACCTAAACCTAATAATTTCCCTTATGGAGCTGCTATTTGGAAGCAGATTGCTAATCCGTGAGGAGGAAAATTCAAGAATTCTATTAAACTGACGAGTGGGGAATGGGAAAAGGGAAAAAGGTAAGATTATGGACAGACTTTTGGAGTAAAGCCGGAATACTTAAAGACCTCTTCCCCACCCTGAATAGCATTGCTGTGAATAAAATCCGGTTGTTAGCTGATTACTTGTCTAATGCCGGTAGTGATTCAGTTCAAACTGGGAAAATTGCTGACGCTGGTCTATGTCTGCAACATTCAGTTCGTGATACTAAATGATTGCAAAGAAGTCTCTCAATAGTGGTTCTTTTCTTTTTGATAAGTAAAGGTATTAAAGATTCTCAATGGAGGTTAATGAATTGAGAGGGAAGGTTTACTGTTAAATCCTGTTACAACCTGCTGCAGAGAGAATCAGACGAGTTTGTTGATTATTGGCCTGGGTAAATGCTGTGGAGCACTTACGTCCCACCCAAAGTTGCTTGCTTTGGAAGGATTGCCTTACATAGCGCATGCTTAACTTAAAATTATCTACTTAGAAGAGGCTTCATATTATTCAACATGCGGTTTTTATGTGAATGTGCTGCAGAAACTGTGAATATTTATAGCTGCAAGAAAATTGACTTGGCAACTTTGGTCCTTATCTTTTAATGTTTTTGGGGTCCACTGGCTCTTCAAATATTTGATTGGTGATTGGTATGCACAGAGGATTAACAGAAAACTGAAGAAGACCTAAAGTACATCACTTTGTGCATCATTTGGGCACTGTGGGTGGAAAGGAATAAACAGTGTTGTGACGGGAAAAAGGAATTGCCATCTTTTGAGTAGTTCAGTTGTATTCAAATTTATTTTTTAAAACCTAGACCCCATTGTGGGATTTCACTGGGTATGTTGTTGTTGTTGTTGTTGGAAAAAGGAGGTTATGTCAAAACATGACCGAGATTATGGACTTATAGGTTTTTTACTTTGTAGTTCTGTAAATTTTCTACTTACTTAAGTACTTCTTGGTACTTTGTTATAAATAAATTACCTTGTCATAATACAAGAAAGAAAGTATACCACGCGTCAGAAGCAGAGCATTGTGCTCCTAGCATTCATGTGTGTGTACCATAAGAGAAAGGAATGGAGAGGTTTAAAAGGGGAGGAACATTACTTTGTACACCTTCTTCATCAAAAAACATTACTTTGTACACCTTAGGGCTTAGTCTTAATTTTAGCTTAACTTTTGGAGCACCTACAAAATTCCTATAAGCATAGATGATTCGATACCTTTTGTTGAGAACCAAAACTTTGTCTAGGCTCTCTGCTTTTCTTATACCTCTTTGTACAAGGAGATTTCCTTACAGCATCAAATAAGCATTACTTTTGTGAGAAAAGAGAGGTATCATGAATGAGAAGTCCTTTGGCACTATATATATGTTAATATATACCCAGTTTCAAAAAATAAAACGGTTGCTAATCTCAATGGGCTTATAAACTTTTCAACAACCAGATGAAGTTTCTTGGTAAAAATACCATTTTTATCGCAATATATAACCAGTCCAAAGTGTACTCCATTCTGATGTCATTACATAATTTCTAACACAACCAGCGCAAGGACAAATTTTAGTCTATATAATTTACACTCAACCGGCCAAGAACACCAGCTGCCTCGTACAAAATTGAACTAATTCTAATCAAATTGTACATTTCATTGTTCCAAACAATTCAGATAACTCAAATTACCCAACACCTAAATAACACTACCCACTGAGAAAGAAAGATCAACATAGACAACCAGGAGCTGATAGCAATTGTTCGATCACGTATTTGCCCAGACCCACACACTCATTTGGAACTCACTGTCAAAAATGAGTGCCAATGACTCAAAGCCCAGAATCCGCCTCCGAGACAAAATTAGCATAAAAAAGTTGTAGGCAGTTGGTGGATGCAAGATAGAGATACCGCATTCATCTAAACCCACTAATTTAACGTGGATCATAAATTTATGAATAAAAAATTACTAAAATTGCAGTAAGTCAGAACCTATAATTTTACAAATGCAATGAGTTTCTGGTACAAAATTGAAGTAATTATAGCCAAAAAATTTACATTTCAACGTTCTAAACAATTCAGATAACTAAAATTAGCCAACACCTCAATAAAACTATCCACTGAGACATTAAGATCACCATATACAACCTGAAGCTGATAGCAATTGTTCAATGTATTCACTGACATAAATAGAACTTAAAATCCTGAATCTGCCTCCAAGACAAAATCAGCAAAAAAAATATATGTAGGAGGGCGATCGGAATTTACCTCAGGACGATCAGATGAAGAAGGGAGGAGGCCAAGAGATCTAGCTGAACGAACCGAACTCAAAATCTTCTCTCCAACTTTAGACAAGTCCATACCGTCGTCGCCTCCTTGAGAGAAGAGCAAAGAACCCAAAAACAAAAACCTAGATAATTCAAACCCACCTTCGCTCAATTGACCGTCATTAAATAGAACAAGTGGAATCAAAGGAAATGGCGAAGAAGAATTTGACTGCATTTCAATCTGCAATTTCCAAATCAAACTTTTTCGATCTCATACTTCTGAGATCCGGATCAAAAAACAAAAAAACTTCAACTGACGTGTTTCTACAATGGCTAGGCTTCAACACTCACAATATGATTGAGAAATTCGTGGATATTGTACTGATGTGAGTGAAGAAAAGTCTGCAAAATTGAGTTGTTGAGTAGAAAAATGGTGGTGGGGTTAGACTTTTTTGGTTGATAACTTTGGGTTGTGACTTGAGGAGAAGTGAAAAAGGTTAGGAAGGAAGATGGCTCGGGCTCAAAAAGCGTCGTGACGAGATATTATTTTCGATATATACTTAGTTTAAAATAAAAATAATTTAAAAAATATTAGACAAAAGTGAAAGAGGTAATAAATAATAACAAAAATGATATATAATAACTAATAATCGAATATCAAAGTCGTTTGGTATGAGATATAAATTATAATAATTTTGAGATAAAATATAAAATTATTTTATCTTATTTTTGAATAAATTATTCTATATATATAATGGGACAACTTATTTCAAGCTAATTTATTCCAAAATTAATTATTCTACGATAACATGATGTCAATCAAACGGCCCCTAAGATAAAGCACTGCATGAAATAATATATGATATAACTATATGAAATAATAAATAGTAATAACAATCAAAAATTGATAATTATAAAGTTGTATTATGAATTTATGATTGCTAGTGAGCATAATGAGATAAAACACTTGTATTTATTACTATGGACATATTTACCTGTTAATCTTTTATCTCAATTCGTGTTCTTTAAATATTCTTATCAAAGGTCATTATTTTTGGTAAAGTTGCAATGTCATGTTTAATCACATTTTTAAAATTTTTTATTGATTTACTGTTACATTCTGAAAAATTACCAAAATACTCCTAGATGAGAGAACGCTTGCATAACGTATCTTTCCAAACTTTTTTGACAAATTTGAGGTTGAAATCGTGATCGGCATGAAAATTGTATGGAAAATGATCTTGGTTGATTTTTAGATCAATTGAATCAAAAGATAATTTTTTGGATCAAAATTGCAAAACCAGAAGGGTACGCGACAGGTTCACGTCGTGGTTCTGCTCCGCCATAGTTCATTTTTTAGTTTTATTCATAAAATACGCTGGCCAAGTGTGATTTACAAAATACACATAAAACACATTTGACAAATGCGATTTATGTGTTATTCTATAGAAAAATAATTTTTGAACCGATTTTAAGTTTTTCGTCAAAAAGTGAACTGAAATGGAACAAGTCCGCGACCTGGACTTGCTCCATCACGGTACTTGGCGAATAGTTTTAAAAGCAAGGGCATTCTAGTCCTTTTCTCATCCATTCTAGACTAAAACTCTGTCGTTTTAAAGCCATTTTCAATCCTATATCAGGAATTAGGGCTAAGAGGAAGAGAGAAAACTATAATTTCAAGAGAATCTTGTGAGTTCTTCCGAACTAATCTAGAATCCAAATATTCTAGATATATAAGGCTAAGCTAAAACATGAGATTGTTCATGTGCCCCCTTGATTGAGATAAATTGAAAGGTGAAAAGTATTGAGTCTACATGAGTTGGTTTCTTGAAAAATACATGATAACAAATCTCATCTTATATATCTTTGCATAACTAATTATTTTTATGATTTTTTTAAAACATGTTTTAAATCTTTTATTTTCAAAAATCCTAGATATGATTTGAGTGTAAAGCACGAATGAATATAAGAATGGAGTCTAAAGTTGAATTGAGAATGTTGATTGTGATTATTATATGATTGGTTGATAGAATTTGATAGTTCCATGAATCTTCAAAATTTGAACTCTAAAAATTGATCTAAATTGAAAGTCCTCCTAGTTCAGTATTGAGAATTGATTAGATGGTTGATAGGCTGAAAGACTCGATCATAAAATAATTAATGGATTGATAAAAGTTATTATGAGACTATTAGTTGGACTAATTGAGATTGATTGTTTATGATCATTGAGCCTTGGGAGGAGTATTGAACATCAAATTAAGTGAGAGTAAGTTCAAGTCGAACTCTAACTACGACGCCAATTTATGAGTGAACTGAGTCCATTAAAGTTGGACATATTCCTAACTGAGTCTGTTAAAGTCGAACATGCTCTTATTTTGTGGATTGTGTCCGTTAAAGTCGAACATGTCCCGATTTTATTATCTTGGAATAATAGGACTTGATTGGTTGATTGGATCTTGATTTGTGATCGTTCTTTACCTTGGCAAAGTATTGAACGGACGTGGCAGCGACATCTAATCGTTGTACTATCACTAACTCATAAGTGATGACTATCGGATAAGAAAAACTTTGATGTATGTTATACACCGATAATACTCTGGTTGGATTGAGTACAGTTTGGGTTGGATTTGCATTGATTGATCATTGTCTAATCTTTATTCTTGCTTTAGATAAACATTAGTCATTTTGATTGGGTATTTTTGCATTGATTATTGTTCTACTTATATCAGTTTCATTCAGCCATTTTACATACTCCTACATTTCCTGTACTGACGTCCATTTCATGTACTGACATCCATTTTATGTACTGATGTCCATTTGGACTTACATTGTTAATGATGCAGAGACAATTACTAAAAATCGTCAACAGGTGCTTCGTTGAAGATCTATTCCAGATATCAACTGCTTGGTAAGTCATCTCTACTTTTGGAGGATGCTCGTTTATTTCATCTAGATTCTAGAGTCAGGTCTTAGATTTGCTTTTATTTTGTTTTAAAATAGCTATTGACCTGTTATTGACATCACTTAGTCAGATGGTTAGAGGCTTCATAGACTAGATTGCCGAGTTGTGATTATGATATTATTTTAGTTAGTTTCTTTCATACTAGTCTTATTCATTTGATTTGATAGATTGGTTAGCCTTTGGCCTTTTGAGTTACTTTTGATTATCATTGTCTTTTATTGTTAGATTGTGATTGAATGAATGTGATGAGACCAAGTGGTTCACTTGGGGATCAAAAATAATTCGCGAGTACCAGCCACCCCAAGAGTATTCGCCTGTGTAATGACATCTACCTTTCTTAAATTCATTTGTAGTAACATTTTTATATCTTTTTTGCACTAGAGCATCTATTCATTTTCTCACTACATGTTTGAACCATATCTCAATTTGCTTCTCGTTTATTATTTTTCATCAAAGTCACTCTCACTTTATCTCAAATAATACCATTTATAGTTATATCTCTCATAATACACCCGCACATCTATCGCAACATACTCATCTTTGCCACTTTGATCTTTTGAATGTAAAAATACTTAACTCATTAACAATCTGCCTCGTATAATATAATCTATCAAACAACCACTCTTTAGAATTTTCCTTCAAGTTTAGGTGATGAGTAACACTTTTTTGTCGGACGTGATTTTGGATGCAAGTCTCTATTTCATCCATTTTGTATTAATATAATAAGTGTCATTCTCATCAATGTCACAATTTTCATGGATAATAAACTAAAGATGTATGAAACTATCACATGTGTATCAAGCATCACTTCCACATCAATCTCATGCATCACATCATTGAACCTGCGATCGTCCCACTCAATTTAAACCATTAAGACTTCAAAGTATGTCTCCATACTTCCGACTGAACATTAATAATAATGCAAGTCTTGACAATCAAACCATACATCACCTTGAATTTGTTATATTAATGAATTCATTATCAAAATAAAAAAAGGTGGGGGGGGACCCCGTCAAGCAACTCCATTAATATGGTAAAAAGTGTTTTATTTTTATTCGTGTCTTAATTTTATTGTACATTCCTTTGATATTGATAGCTATGTCTATGATATTTATAGAAATGAACATTTTTTAACAAGAAATAAAAATTAATTTAAAAATTATCAACTTTATTGAGAAATTTCTAAAATGACAATTATATTAGGATAATAATAATAATAATAATAATTTGTTTAAGCTAAAACTTTTTACTTAATCAACTGTTTAACGGGCAAACCCCAAAAAATTTGTTATTTATTTCTTTCTCTTCAAACGCCCCACGGGAAAAGAAAAGCACCGAAACTCCCAAAAGGTATTAACCTTTACAGATCTTCAGTTGGCAATCGCAGTATAATTCCCCCGGCGAACGGAGCTCCGGCATGTCGCGAAAGTTATCGGACAACGGAATCGACGGCGACGATGAGAGGGATGAAGAAGACGAAGAAGATTCCGAAGAAGTAGAAGAGGAAGACGATGAATATGAACCAAGGCTTAAGTATCAGAGAATGGGAGGTAGTGTGCAATCGCTACTTTCAAGCGATGCTGCAACGTGTATTGCCGTCGCTGAGCGAATGATTGCTCTTGGTACATATGGTGGAGCCGTTCACATCCTAGATTTCCTCGGCAATCAGGTGATAATTTTTTTTTTCATTTTTGCATTGAGTTTTTTTCAATTGATGACTGAGGTTTATGTTACTGTTGTGATAATTGTTTAATTTTTTTTTTGTGAATTTAGCTGGAAAACATTGATCAGTGGTCAAAATGCGTTTAGGATAACTGCTTTATCAGTTTTAGCTCCTTTTTGTCCTTAATTGATTGTTTGATTTGTTTATTAGAGTAGCTTGAAGACAAGGAAAAATTGTTCACTCCAATTTTTAGAGGTTATGTTTATCTTGAGAATTCTGAGTTGATAGATGTCATTTCAATAGCTAAATCTATAAAAAAATTACTGGCCTTGTGGTCAATGAAATGGATTCAGAACTCAGGTTCAAATCTTGGAGCCAAAAGCACTGGGTGACTTTTGTCCATCTTAGTCTTGATGGTTAGAATTACCTAGCTTATGATGCTAGGAGAAATGACAAGTATCCAAGTGGAACTAGTCGAGGAGCGCGCAAGCTGGCCTGGATATCATGGTTATCATTTAATCTTTCTTGGGGCTAAATTAACTCTAGTAATGTGTGATGCACGCTGCATTTGTGATATACCCGAGGCTAGAAAATACTAACAAAATGGTTTACCTTTTTAGTCTGCAATTTGTGGTGCCATCGATTTCTGTAGTTTTAGAGTCAGATTTTTAACCTGGAAAGACTATGTTTAAAATCCTCATCAAGACATTTCCAGCAAAACTGCGTACATTTTTGGAGAAAGTATTCTTGGGGCAGCAAAGTATCCCGAGTGATTGCTGTGCAGCTGAAAGATGGTATAACAACTTTCTAGTTACTGGAGAGGGGATTAGAAATTTGCGACTTTGTACTAGTAGGATTCAGATTTTCTCTTTGTATGGTTTTTCCTTTTTAATCTAGAGAAAGCAATCAACTTCCTCAGGAAAATGTAGAAGCAGCCAACCTAGAGAGAGGATTAGCAGTGCTTTCATGAATCTGTAGTCATTCTAATCCCATATCATTTTAGGCAAGATGGAAACCGTTGTTAAGCTCGTAGAATAAAGTATGTGAAAGTAAAGCATGCCATAACAAGTATGAGGATTGAAAAGCTTGTAGTCTAGATCATATCCCTTTCTGGGAGGAAGCCGTAAAATTATCCAAGAACAAAGATGGAGAATTGTCCCAGCTAGTATATGGTGGGCAATATGGAAGGAAAGGAAATCTAGAGCTTGTCGACAGTATAGAGAATAGCATGCGAAAACTGAAACTAAAACGTCTTATGCTACTATGTTTTTGGTGTAATCAGTTATGCTTAAATGATACTAGTTCCATAACTGATGTACTAGACTCAAATTTAATGAAGGATAGTAGGATTTTGAAGTACATGTTGTAAATATTGACCTAGTACTGTTTTGAGGAATATACAAAGCTATCAGTTTTTCTAAAAAAGAGCATGTCCCTTTTGGGAAGTACATTGGAGGTTGGATTAATAGACTATCAATCTATTTAATATTTTTAAGGAACAAGTAAAGAAAACACCAAGGTTCAGGCTATTCAGAGTTGTATGAACTAGCTGATATTAAACATATGAGTCATATGAAGCTTTAGAAAATGTTGACATATCATATATTTGGTGGTTCAGGCTATTCAGAGTGTATGAACTATCTGATATTAAACATATGAGTCATATGAAGCTTTAGAAAATGTTGACATATCATATATTTGGTGGTTCAGGCTATTCAGAGTGTATGAACTATCTGATATTAAACATATGAGTCATATGAAGCTTTAGAAAATGTTGACATATCATATATTTGGTGGTTCAGGCTATTCAGAGTGTATGAACTATCTGATATTAAACATATGAGTCATATGAAGCTTTAGAAAATGTTGACATATCATATATTTGGTGGTTCAGGCTATTCAGAGTGTATGAACTATCTGATATTAAACATATGAGTCATATGAAGCTTTAGAAAATGTTGACATATCATAGATTTGGGAACACTAATGGGGCCGTAGCCAATCAGGTTAGACAATCAGTTTGGACTTATTCTCATAGATCTATAAGAGAGGCTATAATTTCATTAGGAATATTTTTTTTCTTGAGAATGGTAATGTTGTATTCCTCAACTATGTTGCTCGGACTCTCCAAAATGTTGCCGCACCCGCGTCGGATCTTCCAAAAATACACCACTTTTGAAGAATCCGACACGCACCTGTTGATATTATTGAAGAGTTTGAGCAACATAGTTCCTCAATAATGAATATTAAGCATTAAGAACATGCTGGAGACCTCCAAATAATTCAGATAAAAGAACAAAAGAAGCAATTACAAAAAGCCTAGAGAAATTCTAGTTTGTTCAGCTTCCTTTACACCTTCTTATTTACACCAAAAGTAAAAAGTTATGACAATCCCGTTTAATTATATAGATGGGATGAAAGGTATCTTCAAAACACCTATTGTTTCTCTCTCCAAATTGACCACCACATGCAAGGGGGTATTATATCCCACCATTTCTCTTGGCTTTTGCTCCCTCCTCTCCTAATCCAGCAACTAAGAAGACCTGCTGTGCGCTCTGGCGTTATCCACTTTGTTCGTGATAACTGAGAAATAATGTCCAGCAGCTTAAAAAAGCATCATCTCACCAACTGCAGTAAATCTTTAGATCTGCATGTTGCGGTCAAGTAGGATTGTGTTTAGTTTGATAATCAAAAGATCTTGAAAACATCGTTTGGGATCTCCGTGAGTAGATAACGAAGATGTTTCTCTAATCTATAGTCATGGCAAGATTCTTGCTCGTTGGTTTAAGCTTTCCTAATCAAGAAGTCACCTGTTCCTTTCTTAAATATTAAAGAAGTTTTGTCTGCCATAGGTTAAAGAGTTTGCTGTTCACACTGCTGCAGTCAACGATCTTTGCTTTGACACAGAAGGTGAATATATTGGAAGCTGTTCTGATGATGGATCTGTCATAATAAATAGTCTTTTTACTAATGAGAGGATGAAATTTGAGTATCGTCGGCCAATGAAGGCTGTTGCTTTAGACCCAGATTATGCAAGAAATTCTTCCAGAAGATTTGTGACTGGTGGTTTAGCTGGTAATTTGTATCTTAATGTGAAGAAGTGGATGGGATACCGGGATCAGGTTTGTCTTTTGCCCATTGCATTTACCTTTTCTCATTGAAGGAACGATGAAAAGATTGTGAGAGCTCTTAATTGGTATTCATGTGGGTTTCTTTGGCAGGTTCTGCACTCTGGTGAAGGTCCAATTCATACAGTGAAGTGGCGGAATAGTCTCATTGCCTGGGCAAATGATGCAGGAGTTAAAGTTTATGATGCTGCCAATGATCAGCGCATAACTTTCATTGAACGACCTCGTGGGAGTCCACACCCTGAACTTCTGGTCCCTCATATAGTTTGGCAGGTAGGTTTCAAGTCTGTTGTATAAATCCATATCCATCGATTGTAGTTATGAGAGATTTGTATGCAATTTAATACTGCTGCATTGCTTTGTATTCCCCACCATATTTTTCAAGTGAAACCATAATCGTCTCTTTTCTGTTTCAGTTGTTGTATATGTTGTTACTTCTAATTGTTCTGGGCAAAATCCTCATTTTTTACATTCACATTCAGGATGACACCCTTTTGGTCATTGGATGGGGCACCTCTGTGAAAATTGCATCAATAAAAACAAACCAGAACAAAGGCGTGAATGGGTCATACAAGTATATAACCATGTCTAGTCTGAGTCAGGTGGATATTGTGGCATCCTTTCAAACCAGCTATTTCATTTCAGGAATTGCTCCTTTTGGTGATTCTTTGGTTGTTCTAGCTTATATTCCTGCCGAAGAAGATGGAGAGAAGGACTTCAGCAGCACTATTCCCTCCAGACAGGTATCTGTTTCCTTCTTTCTGACCTTGGACTCAACTGATGTGCTGGGTCAAATGTCAACATATTTGTCCCTTTCTGTGTTATAAATGAGTTATATTTCTTGCTATGCTTCACTTCTATAGGACGTTTACTTATTTTGGATGAAAATGCTTTGTCTTTATTTGATGTCAACCCTTGACTTGTTGTGCTTGATGTGAATGACATTGCAGTATCATAATGATGAAGACTGTTGAATGAGGTCTTTTAATGCTATTATGTACTTAGGGTCGTTTGGTGAGTGTATACAAATAATGCTAAATAGAGTATATTAATAATGCTTGTATTAGTAATATATGTTTGGTTACGTTAATTGTACATAAAAGAACTTTATGCATTATTTGATTTGATGCATTGAAAATAACATGCATTGCATAAAAAAATTATTTACAAATATACCCTCCACAATTATGGTGGAAAAGATGTGAAAAAAGTTTTGAGGGGCAATTGGGTCTTTAATCATACTAATGCATGCATTAAAAGCATTGCATTATGAATACCTAGAAAGTCACGGTATTAGTAATACACACCTAATACACAATAGAGTGTATAACTAATGCTTTCATTAGTTATACAAAGCATGAAAAGTGTACCAAGCAAGGTACTACTAATACACCAAGTTAATGCATGTATAATCTTTACTAATACACTCTACCAAACAACCTCTTAAGAGTTTCCTTCCTTGTTGCACCGAAATGTGTGACCTAGTGATGAATGAAAGTGGATGCAAAATCTTGGAGACTAGGGTTCAAAATCCTGCAGAAATAAAAAGGCTAGGTGATTTTTCCATTGGCCCAAATCACGGTGGCCAAGTTAGAGCCCGTTTGGATTGGTTGAATTAGCTTTGAAGCTCCAAGTGTTGAAAAACACTTTTTACGTGTTGGAGCTTAATTTATATTGGATAAAAAATAATTATCATGAAAAAGTTAACAAATTAATCAAAGCCAAACAATTATTAAGCTAAAATAAGTCAAAAGCAATAAGTTGGACAAACCCAACTTAGAGCCCGTTTGAATTGGCTTTTGGCTTATGACTATAAGCCAAAAGCCATAAGTTAGGAATTCTAGTTTATGGCTTTTGGCTTAGTTTACGTGGTCTATGATCTATTCACGAGGATATCGCCTAAACCTTGTTTTTACAATTTTCGCGTCTCTGTGATGTTTCAAGTCCATGCGTTGATTGACATAGTTATTGTTGAGTTTTAGTCTTCTATGTTCCACTTTTGGTTTAAGTTACTCTTTCTTAATTTACTTTCTTCTTTAAGTTTTTGCAAATAAGGAAAGCATACTTTTCTCTTCGACTGCTACATGTCTATGTGGCCTTGTAAAGTTTTGGGTGAAAATTTGTATACTGCCTCAGATGTTTCTGGTTGCATGACCTTCCTCAACGTTTGGTTCATTCTCAAAGCTCTATTCCATTCATGGACTTGGTTGATTGTGTTGGCATTTCTACCGGAGTTGCTTATTATTGTTCTTGTGGAGAGGACAACAATTCCTACCAGTTCAGATTTTAAATCCAAGAAGGACCAAAGATATAAAGAGTGTTATCTTGGGGTTTGGTTTGGGGGTTGGAGGTTGGGGTAGTAGGGCTGGTGAGGAGGTCATTTTGTAAGAACACTAATTTAGTGTTATCCAATTAATGAGGGGGTTGCGTTTGTGCGCTTTCGTTTATTTGGATAATTCTTTTTAATGCTTTTATGATGCATAAATTCAGAGAGTTATGTGCTTAAGTTATAAGTAGAGGGGCTATAAGTTCAAAATTAAATAGCAGATGTATTTAATTCCCACTTTTACTTTGTAGCTTTGTAAGTTTTGGCCATCTCAAACTGCCATGTTCTTTATAGCTTTCTAACAACAACAACAACTACATCTCAATCCGAAGCAAGCTAAGCTCTCTAACAGATGAACTATATTATATTTGGTTGCCTCCACCACGGCTTTCATGCCATAAGACTCTTTGCTTCTCTCTGTTGGACGTTCTCCAAAACTTTTGTTTCTTACCCACTAAATTCTACTAAACTCCATCTTGTTTAATAAGGGTAATTGGTGATAGTTGCTAGGATTTGTGAATTCATCCAACAGGGAAATGCTCAAAGACCCGAAGTGCGTGTTGTGACGTGGAATAATGATGAGCTTGCTACAGATGCTCTCCCTGTACATGGCTTTGAGCATTACAAGGCGAAAGATTATTCACTTGCACATGCTCCATTTTCAGGTAATTGTTTAGTGTTTATTAAGTTTTTATCGCTTTGTTTCATTTCACGTACTAAGTAGATTCTTCACAAGTCAATATAACATAACCAAATGATATAGGTAGCAGCTATGCAGGGGGTCAGTGGGCTGCTGGTGATGAACCTTTATACTACATTGTGTCCCCAAAAGATGTGATTATCGCGAAGCCAAGGTTGGTAGATCTCTTTTCTAATTATCTTCATGTGTCAATTCCTTTGTGGTTATGCATATATGCACCAAGCAAAGTGAGGTTCTTTTAAGTTATTTGCTTCATATTTCTTGGTTTCTCTTTTTTTTTTTTACCAGCATCAATCTCTTCTGAACCATTAGTGCCCGGGTTTGCGCTTTTATTTCAAGTGTAGCCTGTTATGCATGATGCGTATATTCTGTGTTGGACTTTGGTGATATGCTTTTAAATTTTACAAGTGAAACTTTGGTGATTTCAGGAAGGCATCCACGTAACACCTAATATTATAGTACCTCAAGATTCCAAGCACATTCATATACCAACAAGTCATACATTGTGGAGCTATAATAGGGCTGCAAAGATGTAAGACAGAGAGAGAGCTATATAAAAAAAAGAAATAGCATATTAAACTGAATTAGGAGGGAGGTAGCTGGTTTGGGGGGGAGATTAGTGAAGGCGGAGGAGAGGAGGAAGGGGAAGAAGATAGCTTGAACTTGAGGACAGAGAAGCATAGGAGCTGAAGAAGATAACCTGAATCAGAAGCATGTTAGTAGCAAAGCAGAAGAGTAGGGAAAGGACGATGAAGAGGAGGGAGAGGAGAAAAGAAGAAAAAACTGATTTCCCCCTCTAGATTAGCTAAATAAAGTTTCCTTTAGTATGGAAATGCAGGACATTCCTGCAAAATGGAGGATACACGTGCTTATAAATTAAAAGAAGTAAAGAAATCCTAAAAGTGTCTGACCCCATTTAGGACCTTAA
>DF361516.1:8144-15644 GCA_000787875.1 Solanum virginianum | reverse complement strand
TCTCAGCTTAATACCTCATCTATGACTGATCACCTCAAAGAGGTAGGTGCAAAGGAGTTACAGTTCATGTTTTACGTTCTACATATGCTTTTTTTTTTGGGTACATTTATTTATTGTGCTACTTTAACATGTAGGCATTAGCAGAATTATATGTGATTGATGGACAACATGATAAAGCTTTTGCTCTTTATGCGGATGTAAGTGCAGCGCCGTACTAAATTTATTACCCTGAAGGGGAGGATGTTGACAATTGTGTGTTAAGAAATTGACTTCTTTCACTCTTTGTTTAATTGTTTATGCGTCCAGCTTATGAAGCCGGGTCTGTTTGACTTCATTGAAAAGCATAATTTGCATGATGCTGTGCGTGAAAAGGTACGGTTATACATTAGACTGGCTAAATTTATTATGTAATGTCTTATATGTTATGTTGAGGAAGGTGTAATTCAGCTCTAATGGAAAATAAAATCTTGATCTTTTTTCTCTTCTGTTGTGTTTCTTTCTTTTGGTCAATTGACACGTCACTATTTCTAGAAGGAAATAAATCCTGTTTTTGTCCTCTTGAAACAAGAAGTAAGAGACGTAAAAGGACATAATATTGGTCATAGGTTAGATAATATGGTTCTATAACTGATTCACTTATGATTGTCTAATTATCATGGACTGGCAGGTTGTCCAACTAATGATGATTGACAGCAAGCGTGCCATTCCTTTGTTGATCCAGCATAGAGACCTAATACACCCACCTGAAGTAGTGTCACAACTTATGGCTGCAAAGACTAAGTGTGACCATCGGTACCTTTTGCATTTGTATCTTCATTCACTATTTGAAGTGAATCCTCATGCTGGACGGGATTACCATGACATGCAGGTTTGTATAGAATTTCACTTTAAAATTTATTTTGACGTAATTTCTAGGTGAGGTCTATGTGATACGGCAATGCATCCTCTATGATGAGAATTATGTTGTTGCTCATGTTTCTTGGGTTAAATGTTTTGGTCTTGAATTGTAATATGCCATGCCTTTCTGTTCATGTGGTGCCCTTATCTCATTTTGTGCTGCTTGACAATTTGTTAATTTTATTAATAAGTTAACATTTCCTTGTGGGAACTCAAGGACACAAGCCCTTGGTGAACTCTAAATTGGTAAGATGGGTTCAAACCAGTTAGACGTTATTGAATTTGTAGAAAAGCTAATGCATTACATTGATGCTATTGTTCAACTACACAAGCCCTTGGTGAACTCTAAATTGGTAAGATGGGTTCAAACCAGTTAGACGTTATTGAATTTGTAGAAAAGCTAATGCATTACATTGATGCTATTGTTCAACTACACAAGCCCTTGGTGAACTCTAAATTGGTAAGATGGGTTCAAACCAGTTAGACGTTATTGAATTTGTAGAAAAGCTAATGCATTACATTGATGCTATTGTTCAACTACGTTGAACATAAAAAATTTACTTGTTTGATTGATAATTGTATCAATCTTCAATAACTCGAGAAAGAGCTGCTCCATTGCTGCCTAATGCTTATAAATTTCTGTATCCTGAAACACCTTTCTCCAGTGTTCCACATTATAAGTTTCATCGTTGATTGTGCTCTCACCATCCGCACATACCATATTCAATAATATAATGTCTTCATCTTTTTGGAAACTTAAGTATCTCCTATGTTTCATTCCGTCATTTATCTTGGCGTACCCATGTCAGACTGGTGTGACATGGGTGTGGATAATCTGTACGGATTCTTCAAAATACAAACAAATTTTGAGAACTACATGAACATGTCTCGAATACTTAGTGGTATCAAATATATCTACAGATGAATCCATGAAACATTATCTCTAGAGCCTCTGATTGATCAGGCCTAAACAAAAGCACCGTCTTACATTTTCCATCGGAGAAACATAGCATTCAACTAGCCTAGAAGGTATAATTTTTGAAGTGGCAAGACAAGTATTTCCTTATGTCTTGAGGGTTTTATGCCCCATTTTTGTGTTTTTTGGTCTTTTATTTTCATGCTTTCTAATGCATATGCATTTATGGATGCCCTTTTTTTTGTTTATTTAATTCTTAAATTTTGTGGATTCTATATTGGGGTCAGCTGATTCAAGTTCTCCTTTATGATTTTCATAGGTCGAGCTTTATGCTGATTATGATCCCATGATGATGCTTCCGTTTCTCAGAAGTAGCCAGCATTATACACTTGAGAAGGTTTTTGTGAATGAATGAATGACGAAGTCACGGTCTGGCTTATTGTTCTCCTTATTGACCTCCTTTTCTTTAATGAATTATGCTAGGCTTATGATATCTGTGTGAAGAGAGATTTATTGAAAGAGCAAGTTTTCATCCTTGGAAGAATGGGGAATGCAAAGCAGGCCCTTGCGGTTATCATAAATAAAGTGGGAGATATAGAAGAGGTGGGTTCGTGTTGATTGGTAGTCCTTAATATTACTTTTTTAGATTTGGAGTTCACCAGCGTGGCCTTATAAACTCACATGCAGGCCATAGAATTTGTAAGCATGCAACATGATGATGAACTCTGGGATGAGCTGATTAAGCAGAGTCTTAATAAGCCTGAAATGGTAAAGCATCACCTTCTTTTTCCCGTTCTTTGTTAGAGCACAGGAGACTGTATGAACATTGTTTTCAATGTTTTCCGTTTTGGATTAAGTAGCCTTATTTTTTATTACAGGTTGGTGTATTGTTAGAGCATACTGTAGGGAATCTTGATCCCCTTTATATAGTAAATATGTTGCCCAATGGCTTGGAAATACCTCGGTAAGTTTGTCGATTATGTAAACTCTCACATTTTCATATGTATGAGTTAAACAAGATATTGAATTTTTTTGCTTTTATTCTTTTTGCATTAAATATTTATATTGCTGGCAAGTCTTCTTGAATAGTGAAACAGGAGTAGTAATATAATTGTGACTCAAACCTGATATTGCTTTTCCTAATTTCTATAATCTTTGTGACACTTATTGAGTGGTCCATATTTATGATTTAATGAGTTAGATTGGGTTTGTAATTTATGAATCTTGCATCTCTTAGGACTTATCTGAATGTTATTGCAATATTGTATTCCATTGCAGTTTGAGGGACCGTTTGGTCAAAATTATCACAGACTACAGAACAGAAACTTCTCTTAGACATGGATGTAATGACATACTCAAGGTACATCATTTGTGAGCCTACATTCCATGGTATCTTACAGAAGATACGCATTTGTTTGCAAGTTATGATGAAGTAATTCCTTTGATGATTTTTGGTTTCACTGACAGGCTGATTGTGTCAACCTGCTAGTCAAATACTACAAGGAAGCAAAGCGTGCAATATGTTTGAGCGAGGACGTTGATCAAACACATTCCAAAAGAAATGAGCAGAAGGCTTCACATTTTGGAGAGAGAGTCATGAGTATGAAATCCATGGAAGTCAAGTCAAAAACCAGAGGAGGTGGAAGGTGTTGCATATGTTTTGATCCGTTTTCTCTACAGAACGTATCAATTATTGCCTTCTTTTGTTGTCATGCCTACCATACAACTTGTCTCATGGAGTCCACCATTTCCGTTGACGATAAAAAAGAGTCTGGGGCTTCTTCCAAGGGGACTTCGTCATATTATGAATTTGATAACGGTATTGATGACGACGAAGAAGAAGATGACAACGATGAAGACGCTTCTTCAGGTACCCCTCGTATGCGTTGTATTTTGTGTACTACAGCTGCAGGTTGACTACAATCTGTTGTCTTTTGGTTTGTTTGTGGTGTACAATAGTTTTGTTTGGTGTGTGCATATATCATGAGCATGTGTTATTATTTATTAGATAGATACTGCTTTCTAGTTTCTATATCTGTATTTTAGAAATCCGTATTGTATTTATTGATCGAGTCGAATTCTCTGCTATCCCTTCAATTATTAGGGACGGCTTGTCGCATAAAATTCTCCAGATTACTTGGACGGATGGTGCTGTTCTTTTTGAAACTGACTTTGTGGTTTAATAATTCAAAACAAATGCTTCTTCGTCTTCGTCTTCATCTCCTCCCCTCTTTTTCGATTTTTTTGGCATTTTACCTTGTGAAAACTGAATATGAAGCTAACCATATCGATGATAAAGCACGAAAACACAGTGCTAGTAGTAATGAAGTTTGAATACTAAAATAGCATCAAATTCCTACATTTGGTGTCCACTGCTATTATGGGTCATATGTATGTCTGGTATGTGAAAGGAAAATGTTTGTTATTATCCATATGTAGGTTCCACATGATCATCGTACTATTCATTGAGAATCATGTCATTCGTTTGTCACATGTTGCCATTAGAATCTTAAATGCTTGTATGTTCATGGCTTACCTCCTATACCCAAAGGGGCTAAGGATGGCTACATGTGACAATTGGACTGGTTGGATCAAATTTGAGTGGGTCTAGGTCAAGACAATAAACGAGTTTGGATTTAATTAATTCAAATTTACTTGGATCAAAACGGATTGAATAATGGATTGTGTAATAGGTTATAATTGAAACGGATTCAAAGATCATAAATTTCAAGAAATTTTTATAATTTAAAAAAATAATATAATTAACTCTTAAAGCTTCATGTGCATTATCCCTTTCTTTTATATATATATATATATATATATATATATATATATCTCTTAAAACTTCATGTGCATTATCCCTTTCTTTTATATATATATATATATATATATAGTACAATAATGAAATTAGGGAGGTGCAAAATGTTTTTGAGTAAAGTTCTATATAGGACCACACAAAAATACAAATGTGATGTAAGGTAATTTGGCCTTTTAGGAACATGTTGTCAACCACCACGTGTGTGTCTATAACCCCCGGGTAGTAGAGGATGAAAGGCGTATGTATATGCTATAGTTAAATTTCTTAATAATAATGTCGATTGTCTGATTTTTTTTTTAATTGTATAAAATATATAAGATAATATAACATGAAGTAATATAAAAAATGGTAAATCGATTCTCACTCTCTCCTTATAACATTCATCTTTTATAATACCATTTTATTATAATAATAATAATAATAATTTTTTTTAAAAAATTATATCATATTTTACCTTTTAAAGTAATATTTTTTTTGTAATAAACAATGACCCTCATTATATCGATATATTTTTTTTATCATAACATTATAAATGGATGATAATTCTGATTAATTTAAAGAAATTTCTCACTTTTATTTTTAATAACTTTATTTTCATGTTTAATTATAAATTAGGAAGCGCGGTTATTAGTAGGATATTTTCGACTAATGACTATCAGTACAATAAAAACCATTCAAACAATAGTAAGCTCCTAATTTTTTAAAGATAGATAAACTTCTTTATAAAATTTATTTTCTATAATATTACAATAACATACCTAGTGAAATTTCATAAGTAGAGTCTTGGAAGGGTAAAATGTATGCAGACCTTACTACTACCTCATAGAGATAGAGATTATTTCCGGAAGACCTTCGTCAGAAAAATATCAAGCCCCCCAAAATAGAAGAAACTAAATATGAAACAAAGAGAAAAGGAAAAGGAGGAAAAAAGTTGACTAAAATGGAAAACAAATGACAATATAAAAATACAATAGAAGTAACAAATATAAGCCGGGAAAAGAACACAAGATGAAAAGACACGATTAGTCCTACAATTCTAATAACACCAGGTCAGACATCAACCTACCCCTACTAGCCTATTAGCCTGCTATCCTAATACGCGACCTCCACTCCACAGATAATTCACAGTTGACATGTCTACTTAAGTTATGTCTGTTTCACCTGCTTGATTTTACTATGTCGGTTCTATTAATTATTTTTTTGAATCTACAATATTATCCCTTAAGTAGGTAACGACCGATTGACGTGCCAATTTTAGGTGTTTGATTTTACTAAGTCATTTCTACATATTTTTTCTTCAACTCTTTCAATTATGAATTTATAGTATTACGGTACCTAATAAATTGTTTTCTCTTAAAGTTGTTGATTGATGGGACTACTTCAGCTACTTGATTTTAGTATGTCGTTTCTATTGATTATTTCTTCAGCTGCTTCAACTATAAATTTATAATATTCCTAATAAATTATTTTTTTTTAAAAGAAAGTTGCCGATTGACGTGCTGCTTCGGCTGCTTGATTTTATAATATTATTCCTAATGAATCATTTTTTCAACTACTTCAACTATTTACAACTTAAAATATTTAAAAATAAATAAAATTTTGATTGACTGTCAAAATTTTATATGTCCAACATAAATTGGAACAAAATAAATAACATATATTATTTAAAAATAATATAAAATTTGTAATATGTCACAATAATTAACTTAAAAATTAAATATATGTATAAAAAATCTATCAGTACCACATAAATTGAGACAAAAAAAATATATATTAGGTCCGTACTAACACAACCTCTTATGACTGTTGTATCTATATCTATCTATCTATCTATCTATCTATCTATCTATCTATCTATCTATCTATCATTTTTAATTTAAATAATTGTATAAATGACTATTCTAGTTAATTCTCATATTTAATTGGAGCCTCAATCAATAAATGCAACTATACAATATAAAATGTTTGAATGTTAGATGCAAAAACTCAACGTGACATTCACTAAACAAATTAGAGACCTACCAAATCCCTAAGTCAATATTTTTTCAACTTTTCATTCATCTATCTTCTACTTCATTCTATATATAATAAAGAAATTGTGAACTTAAAAATAAGTATAGTAGTATTAAACTAAATATCATAAACTTTATATTATAATTTATACATTTTTGATATTATTATATTATCATGGTTATACTTCCTAGTGAGTTGATTGGAGCAACTATTATATATATCATAGTATATATTATTATTCAAAAATTAATAGCCACCGGCAGCTGGCGGAGGCGGCGGCTGCCGCCAGGTCCGGAGGGGTGGCCGGTGATCGGAGCACTACCACTTTTAGGTGGCATGCCACATGTTGCACTTGCAAAAATGGCCAAAAAATATGGACCTATTATGTATTTAAAAGTTGGCACTTGTGGGATGGTTGTTGCTTCAACTCCTAATGCTGTCACGGCTTTCTTGCTATCGCTAATGATCTTAGTTTCTCTAGGTCGTCCACCTAATGCAGGTAAATATATGTATTTTTTAATATTTTAAAATTGGGCTCGATTCTTGTAGACGGGGTTTTTCCAGAAACAATCTCTCTATCTCTATGAGATAGTGGTAAGGTCTGCGTACAATTTACCCTCCCCAAACCCCACTTGTGGAATTCCACTAAGTATGTTATTTTTGTTGTTTTAATATTTTAAAATTTTGAATAAATTAAATGAATTTCATATGGGGTTGTAGTATTTGTGTTGACAAAGTTTTGATATATTGTTCATATTTAAGAATGATAGTAAAATTATCCTTGTGAGATTTATAGGTTAGGGTTTGAGTCGTGCGAGATCAGATGTTGATAGAAACTAAATATGAAACAAAGAGA